>ML682016.1:3461743-3698417 GCA_007922195.1 Podocnemis expansa | reverse complement strand
TGTGTGTGTGTGTGTGTGTGTGTGTGTGTGTGTGTGTGTGTGTGTGTAAGGGGTGGGGTCTGGGCCAGCCCATCACAATGCACAGGTGGGAAGGAGGACAGAAGTAGCCATCCCTCAGCATCCTGAGCCCCCTGCCTGTCATGAAGGGCCAGCCCAGCCCAGCACTCTGCACTTAGCTGCTGCTCCAGTCCTGGAGCCTGAAATGAGCTCAGACTAGGTGGCCTCACCCCCATCCTGGGGGGGGTGTGCCGGGATGACTCTTCACAATGCTCAGGGGTTGGGGGCTGCCAGAGGGGTCAGCATCCTCTGTTCCCTGCATGTTGTAAAGGGCTGGCCTGGCGACTTCTACAGGCAAGTTTCCACAACTGGCTTGGTGCCATATATACCACGAGTGGGACCAGCAGCAGCTGGTGCCAAACTCCCCTCTCTGCCCACTTAGCTCAAAGCCCTGGGCTGTAGTGCCTAAAGACTCTTTATTAATCTGGTGCAGAAGGAGGTCAAATTCAAAAGTTCAAGTGCTGGGCAGTTTGATTTCAAAGGCACACTGTGAACATACCAGGAAGCAGCAGTATGCTTCATGTGCCGGGCCTGATAGGTACAGCATCACTTGATGGCCTCAGTGACCTGCTCAAAAGTAATATGGAAGATTTCAGGTTTGTTCTCAGCCTTCATCTTTGACAAACACACAAGCACAGCAGGGGCAACTGGTTTTGGTCTTTTCCTACGTTTGAGTCTTTGGGCTTAGGTGGCAGTCTTGCTGTGTTGTTGCTGCTGCTCCCAGTTTTGGGCACCCAGCTCTGGGACTGGCTGCTGTTGTTGATACTGAGTTTCTGCAAAAGTTGTTAAAATTGTACCGCACGTTGCTATTGTTGGCTCTCAGCTAGCCACTTGATCTGTTTTCAGCATCCATTCTTCATGGTGAAGGGTTCATTTCTGCTGTAGGCTCAGCCCTTTATCTCAAGGGTGAAGCGCCGCTTGCATTCTTCACCATGTATATTGGACCCTCATTGCTGGGTCTGTGGGGAGGCCACTCTGTCTCTTCATGCCTGACACCAACAGTTTGGTTTCTGGGCCTCTGACCAGAGCAAGCAACAGTCTGTAGCCACAGTCTCCTGGCTAGAGCAGATAGTAAATAAGCCATCTATAGGCTTCGATCCTGTTGGCAGGGTAGAATTAACAGTCTGTGGCCCCAGCCATAAGCCTCAGGTGAGTTGGTCACTGGCCTTAGGTGTGTGTGGGGGTTAGTGACAGAAGGCAAGGGGACCTGGGCCCACGCGACTGCACTGGGTCCCGGCCTAAGGCCCTAATAGTGGCAGATAGTCCTGCTAGTTGGTCAGCAGGGAAACAACTGAAACATGCTGTCTCACTTTCTGGCAGCACAACCAGACTGATGTCTGATTCCCCTGGGCTACCTCCTACTGCATTCTGCTGGCATTACATCACTGGCAGTGAGTTCCCTTTTGCTGATCTATAGTCAGTCAGCATCAGTTCTAGCAACTCTTTGCCACTCTCAAACTTCTCTTTTGGCATTGTTCTGTGCTGCTTGGTGGCTAGTCCAGGATCCCACAGAAGGTGTGAGATATCTATCTTTTTCCCTAGCCTACCTCAACTGAGCTGTAGGTCCCTTCCTTTATACTTCTTGTTCCTCCCCTGTGCCTCTGGTGTGGTGTGGATTTGGTTCACCCACCGTAGGATGTATACTGGTCCTTCCCTCTTAGTCCAGAGGGAGGGCATTCTGCCTCACTGTAAGGGGACTGCCAGTCAGTCTGGATTAATACAAAACAGAATTGTTGGGTAATAAATGATCAGGTAAGAAATTATGTAATTTGAAACACGCCCTGCAAGTTTTGCAGAATTTGGCCCAAAGCGTTCATGCTCTGTTTGTACTAAGCATTTTTTAGATTTCTTGACTTTCAAATGAACAAGTGCATATCTTCTTTTAAGAACTTTTTAAACTTTTATTGTCCTAGCACTTCTAAATAAACCAGGCCTTGTATAAATGTGGGTTAAGTGTTGGCTGTCATTTTCTTTTTTTATTAATGGTATACTTGTAGTGTGTCTACTTGAAAATCATTGCTGCATGATTTGTATAAGTATCAGTGCTTTGGTAAATTATGGTATACTCTACAATCTTTATGCCCAATCTGTCAGCAAGTGTTGGGGCTGTGCACTGCTAGTGTACCCAGTTGTCAGTTGCACTGAATATTGAATTAATGTAACATCAAATCTATACATATAGTAGAACTGTTTTGTGTCACCCATCAGTGTGTGACAAACTGGGTTAGTTCCCAGGTTGGAAAAGGCAGTAGGTATTATACCATTTGCAAGAGGTAAAGCAATTTTCTACTTTGTGAAGTGATGTTACTTTTATTATGTTTGTAGACAAATTATTACTTATGTGAGAGAGAAGCTGTGCATTAATTTATTTTTATAGCTTTTTTGATCTCTTACAGCTTTTGTTTCAAAATGGTATTTTCAAATCTCTGACTAGCTCTTCAGTATTCTTGCTATACAGGTTGATTTTTGCTATATCTTGAGGGATATTTCTTGTCATGTGAGGTCAGGTTAAATAATTGTCTCCCTTTTGGCCTCTTTTGTCATCTGGCTGTTCAGAAGGGCGGCCTTCAGGGTGCAGTGTAAGATGGGAAATGCTGTTCCTGCGGCAGCAGCTTAGCATTCATTTCTCCCAAACACTTGTCACTTGACACAAGTAGAACTGAGAGAAGCAACAGGGGAACTGTCTGAAGTTGTGCTTTGAGCAAGGAAGAAAGAAAATACCCTGAAAGCGGAGTTAAGATGCAGAAAATGGCATTTGTAATCTTCAGATGTGTGCAGTGTGTACTCTTAACACAGGCCTTCTAATGTGTCAGTTTTCATAATATTCATTTTGAAGTCCTTCTCTCTCTTCATTTTTATGGATTGCTTGTTCCCAGTTAGTCGTCTGATGTATCTTTTTCAGAACTTCCACTGTATTAGGATCTTTTTGATGGTTACTATGTTGAAACTTCTAATCTCTACATTGATGATTATTACTATTTCTTGAAGAATTGCTTATGCCGTGCTTTTCTGGGCTATATATGCATTAAATTGCTGCAGACTAGAGATGTTTATTTCAGTTAATCATATAAACTTGTTTTAAATTGATCTCTTCAAAATCTATCAGCTATCTATTTCCCTTTCCCTTTTGTTTTCTTCATTAGATGTCTGTTTTACAGAATGAAAAATTGCATTGTGGTTTAATAATTTTATTTTCCCATTTGAACCATAATAGCTAATATTTTAGACACATGCATATTTTCCCCTGCTGCTTTGTTAGATGCCTGAAACTGAATGGAAGGAGAAACACTGAAATAATCAGATGAAAAATTGTGACCATCATAAATAATATGTTACTCAGAAACCAAATGATTTACCATAGTTTGGACTATTTCATTTTTGCTTTAGAGAGGTACATAAATGTATAATTTTGTATTATATGGCATGGAGTAACTTATTGTAGGAAGAATATCAGAACTATTTTTGTGATCTCTATTTGTGTAGTGCTGGGTTTCAGATTTCTAAGCATATTTTAAATTCTGTAATGCATCTAATGGTGGTTTGTCTTTAGTTTATTTGGGATGGAGGTCGAAAGCATAAACACCTCCTGTAATCATAAACGCAAATCCCAACTTTCATAAATCTGAATTGTCAACTGCAATAGTATTAGAGTGAAAACACAGGAGTGCGGATTGAATTAGTTTATTTCTGTGGATATGCAGTAGTTCTGTCAGCAGCAAAAGTTCTGAGGTCACACATTGGTTCCTTTTAAGGGAAGATGCAACTATAGGCAACAGGTTTCAAACCCTTTTTTATCCTTGGCTGTGAGGCTTTGTTAAAGGAGGGCCTATTTTGGTATTTGGTCATTGCGCATACTGTTAATTTTGTTGAAGAAACAGAAGATGATTAAGTCATTTAAACATGGTATTTGGAAACTTACATATATTTTTGCCTTCGGATATACACGGGAAAGTGAATGAAAAACTTGTTTCTGCTGTGACCTTCCAGGAAAGTCTTGGGCAGTTCTCAATAAATCCTTTGGGTATGTGGAACCCTATCGTCATTTGAAATAGTATTGTAAAAACAAAGGTTAATATGGACTTGGTTTGGTTAACATTATAGTTTTAATATTTTCATTTTTAGTTTAAATAGTTTTTAATTTTAGCTTCAATACATACCATTCAAACTGCCTCAGGTCAGGTGTTAAATTATCATTCAAAATAAAGGTTTTTTATTTTAAAAATATTCTTCTTAGGGATTATTTTACATTCTGTGAACTCTTTCATTGATATAAGATTATAGATACAGAATTCTTAAAATTTTGTATTTTAACAGGGAGTTTTAAAATCATGACTTGCACTGGTCTGCAGCTTTTAAGCTCTTCATTTTTTGTCTGGATAATTAATGTGTAGAACAGGGCATACTAATAAGTATTACTGAAGTTATACAGATTGATCTCAGTAAAGTTCCATTCTTTAATGTCAATGTGTAAATTGTTCTTCTTTCATTACTGTTGCTCTGATCTAATTTCTTGCCCAGATATAAATTTCCTTTGTGTGTGTGTGGAAAGGGATATGGTTCAATAGGGTTCAAGAACTGAAAAATTAGTCTGTCCACTTAGATTGGTAATGGGCAATAACTCCTTTTCCAAGTAAGGAGTCATTTTAAATGTAAGGAATTTATAATAGAATCGCTTTTCTTTTCAGACATGTAGATTTTATTGCTGTTCATAATAAAATCATATAGTCTTCCATCTATTTTAGAAAAAGTTATTAGATTCCTGGATTCAAAAATATTCAAGGGATGAAAAGGATGATGTTATTCAACTGAAGATGCTGGGTTTTTTTTGTCCCCCCACCCCCAATCCCTCTTCCCAGATTTGGCAGACATAGAGGAATAGTTCATTTGTGCATTTAGAGCATAGGCAAGGAAGGAGGATGGCCATGAGAGTGTGTGCATCCTCATGTGTAATATAAAAATTCCTCTCTCGCCCCTATGGGTGGTATGTGTCTTCCTCAACCTTGGGTCCTCTACCAGAGGCCTGGGAGTTTGAGGGTTCTGCGCAGTATCTTAGCTGTTCCTAGCACTGCACTCTTCTGGACAGAGAGCTCTGATGTTGTTCCTGGGATCTGTTGGAGCCACTCTCCCAGCTCAGGAGTCACAGCCCCAAGTGCTCCTACCACCACTGAGACCACTTTGGCCTTTACTTTCCACATCCGTTCTAGTTCCTCTTTCAGGCCCTGGTACTTCTCCAGCTTCTCATAATCCTTCTTGCTGATGTTGCTGTCACTTGGCACTGCTACATCTATCACCACCGCTGTCTTCTGGTCCTTGTCTATTACCACAATGTCTGGTTGATTGGCCAGTACCTGCCTGTCTGTCTGGAACTGGAAGTCCCACAGAATCTTAGCCCTGTTATTCTCCACGACCTTCTGTGGCATCTCCCATCTGGTCTTGGGAGGGTCTAGCCCACACATTGTGCAGATGTTCCTGTACACAATGCCAGCTACTTGGTTGTGCCGTTCAGTGTATGCTGTTTCTGCCTGCATCTTAACATCCTGCCACTATGCGTTGGACTGTCTCTGAGGCCTCTCTGCACAGTCTGCACCTTGGGTCCTGTCTAGTGTGGTAGACCCCTGCTTCAATGGATCTGGTGCTCAGTGCCTGTTCTTGTGCTGGTATGATCAGTGCCTAAGTGCTGTCTTTTTTTTTTTTTTTTAGTCCAGCCTTTTCCAGCCACTGGTAGGATTTCCCAATGTCAGCCACCTCAGCTATCTGTCGATGGTACATCCCATGCAGGGTCTTGTCTTGCCATGGTACTTCTTCTGCTTGATTTTCCTCCCATGTCTGCTGCTGCTGCCTCAGGCATTCTCTCAGCAGCTCATCTTTGGGTGCCATCTTACAGATGTATTCCTGGATGCTCTGGGTTTCGTCCAGGACAGTGGCTTTGACACTCACCAAACCCCGCCCGCCTTCTTTCCGGCTGGTGTACAGTCTCTGGGTGTTGGATTTGGGGTGGAAACCTCCGTACATTGTGAGGAGCTTCTGGGTCTTCACATCGGCAGCCTCTATGTCCTCCTTTGGCCAGCTCACTATACCAGCAGGGTATCTGATGACTGGCAGGGCGTACCTGTTGATGGCGTGGATCTTGTTCTTCTCGTTGAGCTGGCTCTTCACGACCTGTCTTATCCTTTGGTGGTACTTGGATGTTGCTGTCTTCCTTGCCTCCTCATCGTGGTTCCCATGTGACTGTGGGATGCCAAGGTACTTGTAGCTGGTCTGTATGTCTGCTATGTGGCCTGCTGGTAGTTCCACCCCATCAGTCTTGACTATCTTCCCTCTCTTTACTACCATCCGGCCACACTTCTCCAGTCCGAATGACATCCCAATATCCTCACTGTAGATCCGTGTCAGGTGGATTAGCGAGTCGATGTCTTGTTCATTCCTAGCATACAGCTTGATGTCATCCATGTAGAGGAGGTGGCTAATGGTTGTTCCACTCTTGAACTTGTATCCATATCCAGTCCTTGTGATTATCTGGCTGTGAGGGGGTTCAAGCCAATGCAGAACAGCAGCAGGGACAGCGCATCACCTTGGTATATGCCACACTTGATGGCCACTTGTGTAGGCTGTCTTGAGTTGACTTCCAGCGTTGTCTTCCACAGTCCCATTGAGTTCTTGAGGAAGGTCCTTAGTGTCCTGTTGACTTTGTATAGCGCCAGACATTCACAGATTCACGTGTGCGGCACTGAGTCGCAGGCTTTCCTGTAGTCAATCCAGGCTGTGCTCAGATTGGTCTGTCTAGACCTTGAGTCTTGGGCGACTGCTCTATCTATGAGCAGCTGGTGTTTTGAGCCTCTGGTGTTGTTCCCAATGCCCTTCTGAGCTGTGCTCAGGTACTGGCCCATGTGGTCCTGTAGCTTGGCGGCTGTGATGCCTGATAGGACTTTCCATGTTGTGCGGAGGCAGGTTATTGGCCGGTAGTTGGACGGTGCTGTTCCCTTGTGGGGGTCTTTCATGATCAGCACTGTCCTTCCTTATGTTAGCCAGTCTGGGTGGGAGCCTGCTGCTAGCAGCTGGTTCATCTGTGCTGCTAGGCGTTCATGCACTGCTGTTAGTTTCTTTAGCCAGTAGGTGTGGATCATGTCCGGTCCAGGTGCTGTCCAGCTCTTCATGTTCTTGACCCGCTGTTGGATGTCTGCTACAGTGATGGTGACTGGTTCCTGTTCTGGGAGATTGCTGTGGTCTGTTCTCAGGTCCTGCAGCCACTTTGCACTGGTGTTATGAGTCTTCTCTTTCTCCCAGATGTTCTTCCAGTACTGTTCAGTTTCTGCTGTTGGTGGCTCTGCTGTTATTGTGTTGTTGCACTGCAGTTGGGAGTACACCTTGGATGGTTCTTTGGAGAACAGGTCATTTATCTTTTTGGCCTCTGCTTCTCTAGTGTATCTCCTTAGCCTGGTAGCCAGTGCTGTGAGCCTTTGTTTAGCAGTCTCTAGGGCTTCAGATGGAGTCAGGCCCTTGTATTTTTTCAGTAGCCAAGTCTTATCCTTAATCTCTACACCCTTTTGTAGTTCCACCAGCTGACTAACTTCTCTCCGAGTTGCCTTGATCTTATCCTCCAACCTCATTTTCCGGGGTGGGGGGTATGTACTGCTGTTCTTCTTGATCGTGTAGCCAAGCATCTCCAGGATTACAGAGGCTGTAGCGTATACCAGTTCATTGGTTTGAGTTATGGTGGTACTAGGAATTGTCATTAGGTCTTTATTGGCATCTTCTAGCATACTATCTGGTGGTACTTCTCCAATGAGCCTTGGTAATCGGTCTCACAGGTTGACTGTAGTGAGTTTAGCCATGATCTTATGCCTCATATCAGCTG
Source organism: Podocnemis expansa (assembly GCA_007922195.1). Lineage (NCBI taxonomy): Eukaryota > Metazoa > Chordata > Testudines > Podocnemididae > Podocnemis > Podocnemis expansa. The sequence goes on along the minus strand of ML682016.1, from coordinate 3,690,505 downwards.
CTGTGCTCTGTAATGGAGGGGGTGGCAGTGAAGTTCCGGCTTCAGGTGTTGGCTGCACATCTAGTTGTTCTTCTGGGTCTTCTTCTTGAGTCCGGGATGTAATGTGGAGTTGGTCTATCTCCAGTTGTGAGAGCAGCTGCCTTTTTACTATGTTGAAGTGTTGGGTAACTAGCTGTTTCTCAGTTAGTGTGGATGTAGGTCTTTTGTCCATCCCTAGTTCCCTCATATGTTTCATATATCCCCTCTCATTAGGTCTACTGTTGTAGTAGCATTCCATCAATTCCAGGTTCTCTTGTCTCATCCATGCATGGTTTGTTCCAGTAGCCCACTTATCGTCAGATTGTCCTGGTTCCCCAACACCTGGCGCGGACCTTGTTAATCCGGGCGACGTCCGGGCCGGCATGACTCTCCTAGTTCGTGTCACTCTCATATTCGAGGTAGGCACGTGAGGCGTTAGGGGGTCTTTTGCCCAAGGACCCCTACTGGAAAGGTAGGTAGGTACTAACCAGGCTTGGAACCCCAGTCTCCCGTATCAAAGGGCGTCGCTCTTTACTACTACGCTATCCAGTCACCCTGTATATGTATATATAATTTATAACATGTCAACTAAAGAAATTTGCTACACTTGGACTGAAACCTTATGTTGGCATTGCAGAATACACAGGGCAATTTGATAGCTCATTAAGGAGTGTGTTACCATTGTCTATCTCTGTAGATCATTTTTTTATTAACTTAGAATCACCTGAGGCACACAGTCTTAAGCTTTGACCAGTTCCACTGCAGGGGAGGGGGTGGGTGCATAAGCAGTTGGCTAAAATTAAGTATTTTTCCAAGAGTCATATCTTAAGTCTTAACCTTAGATGCATATTAATGTAAGTGTCTTAGACAAATGCAGTCTGTTGAATATTGAATGAGAAGTGTGTCCATTTAATGTGATTGAAAGGCCCAGTTTTAATAATTGGATCATAACAGAAAGTGAAAAAGTTTAACAATGAAGAAATAATGAGACAGGACTCTACTCTATAACCCACTTTAAATGTAACCATTTTGATATTTGAGTTTGCTTAAAAAACTTAGAACAAAAATGCGTGATAGGTGATTTAAAAACCTGGAAACAAGGTGGTTGTCTTAAAATAAAATTACACTTAGCAATGGAAAACAGCATAACGTCTTAAAAATCAAAATGAAGTCTATCATCTTTTGCAATAAAAGAAAGAAGGCACAAGTTGGATGTGGAGAAGTAGCTAGAACTTCTTCACTGTTAAGTCTGTAGTGTCTCCTGTGTAACTCTCTCCCTGGGTTATTTGGGAGCAGGCAACACTCACGTGTGCACAGGCGCCTAAGTTTGATGACAAAGAGATCCTGAGTTTCTCAGTGGTGATGTTGGGAATGTGAGAATCCTCTATCCACTCTTCTGCTGCAGTCCCTTTACTTTACAGGAAATTAAACTTGGCGGTGCCTTCACATGGCTGGGTCTGGTACACACTCAGTGGTGAGTCTTGGGAGCCTCCAGGACTAAATCCATGTGGCTAAGAATAACCTGTGGGATGGGTCTAATCCAAACCTACTAATTATATATATATGTAATACATTCATTGTGCTTACTTGCATGTAACAAACCTTTACTTAACAAAGAAACTTATCATAACAGGATGGAATTGAATATTACTACTAATTTAAATACACAGAGGCAAGTAAATAAATCAGTGAGCAGACACAATACAGTTTACAGGAACTGATCTAACTAGCATGTTCACAGCCCTTTTTCCAACTCGTGGGGCACACTTCCCAGACTTTAGAATCCCAGCCCCTTGCTTGCATGGGTGCACGTGGAGGGTCAATGAAGGAGATGAGGCAGCACTCTGCTGGCCCAGTGTATCCACTCAGAACCATGCTGCAGATCTGTAGTGAGCCCAACCAATGGTCTGTAGTCCTGGCCCTGGTTCAAGGGGCTGCCACACTGCCTCCCCTCAGGCCCAGTCAGTCTCTCAGCAGAGTCTCTTTCTTAACAAGTCCTGCTCCTAGTTGGAGGAGGGGGAGACACCCTTACTGCAGATGTAGCTCAGCCAGCTCTAGACTCAGACCCTGCTTTTGGGTTGAGTAAGCCACCAATCTCTGAAGCTCCCTGCTTGAGTGAGCCTCCAGCAGTCTCAGGAGCCCCATAAGCAGCTTCAGGAACCCCAGGAGCACTCACAGCAGCTTCCAGATTCAGACATGTCTCTCCCTCTCTCCTGAGACCCCTTTTCCCCCTCTGCTTCCTAGAGGGCAGCCAAGGTCTGTCTCTCTCTTCTGAGGGGTCATGGGAGTTGTAGTCCCTCAGTGTAAAACTTATAGCACATGGGAACTGTTTAAATGTTAACCTCCTACTTGATTTCAGAGGCCCCTAAAGTACAGGGTGCCTACACTTGTGGTATGCTGATAGAAATCCAGTGAGTGAGAGCCATCCTGACAGCAGTGTGAGTGGGGCTGACCTGGGAGACCTAAACCTTCTCTAGCCACGGAGTGCCAATCCAACTTAGCCCTGGTCTACAATGCAAGAGGATTTTGGTGGCGGTTGAAGTGAGGTATGCATTTCTTAAAATAACTTGCACATCTCCCTTGGACTGCCTAACAGCTGTTCAGCACAGTTGTCTTCAGCGTGCTGAGTCAACAGGAAATGGCTTCCTGTTGGTTCAGTGCTATGCTACTTGAGGGGGTTGTCTTCAAGTACTGACTTCTCAATTGACTGAGTGACTGACACAGTCAATCAGGAAGATTGATTTGAAAGTGGCAAATTTGCCACCATCAGTGAAGACAAACCTTTAGACAGGGAAATGGAGGAGAAAGAAGAGCAGAGGATTTGACCTAGATCATGAGGAGGAGTTCAGAATTTTTCTGTACTTCTATCAATATTCCTGGATTATTCTGATACTTGTGTCCCTCCTTTCACTGAAAGAAGCATTCTAGTCTCTTTGTTTCTCCTTTCTAAAGTTTCAGACAAGTCAGTGATCACTGTGATTCTCCAGCAACTCATTTGGATAGGGCTTATTACCTTGATTTTGGGTGTCTTTTAGTTCTAAAAGGGATGGTTAGGGGAGTGTGTGCCATATGCTTTGTCTTGGATTGAGAGTAGCTAAATCAATTAATTATATTCTAAAAGTTGAAGATACGCTGTCCTTTAGCATGACTCTTATCAGCTGTAGATAGAGGAATTTCTTGCATCACTTGCTCCCTTCCCTATCCCATCTTCACTGCTCCCTCCCCACCCTAGAAATACCTTTCATTTATAGTATGGCATCTGAATTTCCAGAATCAATCCCTTTTAGTTTCTTGTATGTTTTACAAAAATAACGGCCAACCTAGCATAGTGGATGTTCATGTTGAAGGCATCTTCAGATAGCCTCATCAGAAGATGAATATAAACTTCTTACTCAAGAACACAGAAACAAGATGCATCTTGTACCTGTGTCTCTCATGAAAAGATTCAAACCTCTTGTGAATTCTGTGCCCATGATATTCCTGACCTTATATCAGTTCTTCTTGTCAGTTCTTTCTTGGGGGAAAACAGCATGGAGAGACTGGTACCAACCTTTAAAATAAACATCATTCTTGAACTGTAGCTGGACAAATACCCCTTCCCCTTGTACCTACCAAGGTCACATTACTGGTGATGCCAGCTTGTCTGTGGGAAATGCCATTCAACTCCCATATCAATGCAGAGGAAATCAGCATGCAAACTGAGGGAACTTCAGATCAGTGATCTGGAACTTTGGGCAGTTCATCTCACTTTTCTCTCTATGGAAAAAAGTCATGCCAGCATCATTACATTTTGGATCGTATGAACAAGTTGTAGACCACATGCCCCCTTTTCAGCCACAGCAGTTATTTAATATTTGGGCTCTGGGTATGTTCTTTTGGAAGTAGAAATTGATGATAGTCAGGTATTTCTTTGTCACAGCTTGTTTACTTTTAAAGAATGTACGAAAACCTGTGTCTCTGAACGCTTACTAAAGGTTCAGTTTCTTAGCTCACAGCCCCTTATGCCTCATTAGCCAACATCAACCCAAAAACCTCTCTCTCTAGTTCTCTCCAGGATCAGATTGTGCCCACAGGCTCCTGATTGGCTTTTTCTTCCCTCTTTTCCTTTGCCTTTCTCTGTAGGTTTTTATCTGTGACCTCAATATCTTTGTGTTTTCTCATACTCCCACATACACCTATCCAAAGTAATATTCAACCCAAAAGCTGCTGAGCAGTTTCGCAGTTTTTGTCTTAGGTGGGTTTTATGTTTGTGGTACTCTTAGATATAAATTTACTTTTCAGTTATCAACCTCAATGAGGCTTTTAACCGAGCCCAAAACAACCACCTAAATACCGACGGTGGATCAAGAGTAGAATGCTCCTATATTAGTTCCTTTTACTGTTCGTGTGGTCAGAAAATAGAATGAAATCTTTCATGATTTATGGTAAGGCAAGATAAATAGATGAACTGGCTAGTCAGTAGTTGGTTCTTTCCAGGACAGTGTCTCCCAGGGGTGTTCTTGGAACTGATCAAAAAGATGGGTCCCCTTTCCTAGGTCCTTCTTGCATTTCTTAGATATTGCAGTAGATGCATGGTTTGGCACATGGATTATGCATTTAACCATACTCTGAAGTAGGGGAGAGGGGCTTACAAACTTCCACTCTTCCCTCTAATCTGGAAAATGTTGAGGATTGCAAATGGAGAGCATTTTTCATGGTCACTCACTAACTTCAGAGTGGCTCAGACGGTCCTGGTTTATTTATCATTATCTCTCAGTGGGCCCTTGATTAGCCTGCACATTATCAGACTCGTTTATTAAGTTGCAACCCATTATACCTTTGAAAACCCTGTGAAGATAGTGGGGCTGCACAAATATCACTGATGGCAATAAGATTGCACGTGTCCCCTTTCCAGGCATAACAGAGGGCCTTATTTCCCATTTACATACTTTATTGCTGGTGATGGTGTTCCAAAAAGAGAGGAACGAGCTTGGCTTATCTGCTAAGTTAAGCAGGACTATTAAAAAAAAATTGTTTTATTTGCAGATAGAAATCACTGAGAGACAATAAGCTCAGAAGCTCATAATACCAGTTTTACAGTCTCTTTTCAAAGTAGCAAAGTGCTTTGAATTTCAGGCATCAGCTATTTTAGTACTGAAGGACAACACTGGGGGAAGGGGTTGTATGGTGATATTTTTTTGTGTCTTCCAGCTTAGTCACCTACCTTAGGCATCCTATGATTATTTATTTATGTAGCACCAAAAGAATGGTACAGTAAGTGCTTTACAAATAGTTTAAAAGACAAAGTCTTTAAGAGTTTGCAGAAATCTCAGTTCCCTTTCTGAAACATAAATTCAGTCTACCTATAATAATTGGGAGAAGATTTTAAATTATGCATATACCTGACTAGCATATTAGGAGTTGTATATGCACAAGCTGAGTGTTGATAAATTTGGAAATGTGAAAAACTGGCCTTTTTCCACACTGGAGTTTGGCTATGGTAAGAGCTGGGCAGGGAGTCTGGGCTGCTGTGGGGGGCCCTGGACTCTCCACTTGCCCTTGATGCCACACCCGGCAGGGGCAGGACACAAGCTGGAAGTTGCTTTAGGGCATCCTGACTCCCTGCCCAGGGCCAACAGAAGGTCTGGAGCACCCCATAGCCTGGTTCCACTTTCTGACCTGTCCAGGGGGAGAGGGTGAACAAGTGCGAGACTCTGAGGAAAAGAGGAGGAGCAAGGGGGTGTGGCCACAGTTCCGATGCTGGTGTCCCCTCCTTCCACATTTCTGCGCAGGTTCTGGAATTTCCCAAAATGGCCAGGGCTCCTGGGGCCCATTTGTTAATCCACTATGGCTTACCCGGTGCATTTGACAGCATTCTGTGTATAACTGGTTTTACTCTTTCCCTTATGTAGTCAGTCAATGTCCCCTTTATTAGGTGCATTATTCACATAGCAGCAAGGGCAAATAGAACATTTAACAAAGTTGGAAAATGCATTAATTAAATGACAATTTACAGGAGAACTTAGAGGCAGATAATTTGTGATACTAACTTTTAAAAACCGATTACACTGTAGATTGACAGGATATTTTTAAAACAAAGACCTGCTTTGCAAGGTCTCTCTTCCAATGTGAAGGAAGAGTGGAGGAGGGGGAAAAAAAGCTTGATTCAGTTAAACACGCACAGGGCAGGGTTATGAAGCTTTATCATGTCAGAGTCCAGAAAATCTCAACTTATTTGTCTTGGACATATGATAAGCATGAGCCCATCATCACAGTGCAACTTGTGGAAATAGGTCACAGAAGATAATCAACAAATTATTTTATCAGAACCAAAGTCCTTTTCTGTGTTTAGCTACCGAAAAGTATCCTAGGTGTCAGATCTTAAGACTTGGAAAGGATTTTTCTTGTCCTGCTTATATTTCTGGCTCACTCTTGTGCTGAAAGAACAGTGGGGATAGATGGCCATGGCCCTCATTCCACTTTTAACAGGTCTCCAGAAGTAGAAGCATAGCAGATTTAAAACAATATATTTCTAAACTTCTTGAATCCAGATATTAATTGTGTGATCTGACATCAAACCACAAGCTGCCACTCTAGTTAAAAAAAGGTGAAAGCAACCCTATTAACGTTAAAGAACAGTTATGCTGTGATTCAGCTGCCATTAATCCTGGTGAGTGAATACTCCATCATCTGGAACAGCTTGTTCTCATCAAAATTGTACACTTGCTGCTTTACTGCTGGTCAACATATCAGCAGATTTTACAGAAAGCATAAAACATAACTTAGCAATGCCATCTACAAATATACTTAGAGACCTCCCTGTTTAGCATATTCATTACCTGTGGAGGATGCTGTAGGAACGTAAATGTAGACTTCTCCATTTCTATGAGTTGCCATAAAAACAGAACTTTCTTCCTACGTTCAGTTTGGAAGATTGAGGAGGTAGTATTCCTTTTATGTCAAGAAACACTTATGTACCATTCCATGTTTTCAGATTTATCCATTTTTTGCCTGTGGTGCTCATGTGAATAAGAAAGGATGTTATGATTTCAATGAATTGTACTATTTTAAAAGTTCTGTCACCTTAGGATGCTAGATCCAATTATTCTGCTTGTGCTATTACAAACAGTGGTGAATTAACGCATGGGACCATGGGGCTCGTACCCAGGGGCCTCGGTTAATTTGGGAGCCCCAGCAAGAGTGCCAGATCCTGTGTATGGGGGTGGGGCCCACCGGTACTGAAACTGTGGCCTTGTCCCCAAGGCCATGTCCCCAGGCCAAGCCAAAAGCTGGACCCAGGTCATGGTAGGAGCTCTCCAAGGACCCTGTGCTGCTGCATGGAGCCCCGGATCCTGCACTTGCCCTGTATGGGGGCCCAGGATCTGCGAGAGCAGCTCCCAATCTCATGTCTCCATCCTCCCTTGGCACACCACCCAGGGCAGGTGCAGTGTCCAGGGCTCCCTGAGCATCTCTCACTTATGGCCTGGATCTAGCTTCCAGCCTGGCCAGGGGGTGGGGCCTTGGCAAGACGAAGAGGAGCAGGGTTGGGGCCCTCTGATAAAGAGGCACTAAGGCCACCTCATCCCCACTGGGAAGGATCTGACGCTGCTAGCAAGGGCTGTGCTTTGCGACACGGGAGCAGGTCACCGCCTTAGCTCCTCTGCCATGAAGTGAAGCCTCTGCGGCCACCCAGCTGCTCTGCACCTGCCTGAGGCTACTTTGCTCACGTTAAAATGTGGGTGGGCATGGCACTCCCACTATTACAAGTGAAAGGGCTATGGCTCCCTTAATTCTGTTGCACTTGGGCCTTTGTGGAGTGGGGGCCCCAAATATTCTTTCTGTTCAGAATCCCAAAAAACCGTAATCCATCTCTGATAATTATTAACTTCATAGGTCCAGCAGTGCATCACTGATAAACTACACTGCTAAAATGCAAGCGCAGAAAGATATGCTGAATGGCTCTACTACCTAGACACTTTTAACTTTACTATTTTATATTCTTTTACATTCCTCTGTGAAATCTTTAGCATATAACTTTCTGGTTTGCAAATGACAGCCTAGAACTCATCCACAATGTCAGTGATGCCTGATATACCAGCTAACCTAGGGTAGCTAATCCTTAAATTTAGCAGACTTGGTTTCAAAGGAGGGCTGAACAATTTAAGAAAGTTTCAGCTCCAAACACAAATTAAAAAAAAAAAAAAGTTGCATTAATACTATTTGTCATAACATTACTTTTTTCTTCTGAAATACTTCGGTAGTTAAAAAGATGCAGGGACTTTCGAGGCTGCAGCCCTAGACTGAAGGGGGTCCCTGCCCCATCCGGTAATATGGTCCCACTTAGGCCAGCACAGTTCTGGCTGCCCCCCCCTCCACCCCCACCCCTCCGGCTCAGGCTGGCCTGACTGGTCTCTTTTGCTGCTAGTCAGTCCCCCCGGTGCACTGTTGCACATACCAGCCCACCCTGCCCCAGGCAGCCAGCCTGGGCATGGGGTGGGAGCTCCATGGCACACAGCTTCTGGTGCCAGGACTCCAGACTGCTCTAGTGCTGGCTGGGCACACCCCTCGGCCTCCACCTCCCCTGCTCCTCCACCAGCATGCACTGAGGGCTGGCTTGTCCCCCACAGCTGAGGGGGCTCTTGGTGGCCCTGAGGCTGGCATGCCTGAGTGGTGCCCCCTTCCTCCTCCCGCCCAGGCTGGCTGCCGCCATCACATTGGGAGGAGTGAGGCCCGGGGCGGGGGGGAGGGCTCTACTGCCTCTTAATTTGGCCCTGGTGGTTTACCATTTTTATTTGATTTCTGATAATAACTTCTTGCGTGGATCATTAATTCCTGCATCCCTTCCTCTCTCTCTCTCTCACACACACACATACACACACACACAGGCAGCTTAAGAGTAAAAGATGGGTTCTAAACAGAGAAATAAAATAAACTCACTTTCCTTTCTTTTTATAAAGTAAAATCAAAAAGCACATTGTTCCTTTTTTATTATTATGAGTGGCAAACATTGTTTTCCTCATTAACAATTTACCTTGCAGTTGGCATTCAAATGCCCAGTGGAATTACTCATCAAACCTAAACCTCTTTCAAGTCCTAGCACTGTCATGACAACAGGTTTTGAATCACCAAACATATACGATGCCTATACAGCTGATGTTAATTATCTATTTACTCAATTTGCAGTGTCAATAGTATGGATTTATGATTTCCAATTGTTTAAAAAGACTTTAAAGATTTTTTATAAAAAGTGGGATTTTCTCCCACAAAGCTAATGCAATAAATAAATGTTTAGTTTTTAAGTGCCACAAGACTCCTTGCTTTTTACGATTCACTCACAGAATATTTTCGACAAAGTAGTACAATTTTAAACAAAGAAAAATGGTGTCCAAAGATTTAAAATAGAGATCTTAACATTTCTATATTACTAAATAGCTTAGGAAAAATAAAGTAGTTTACTGGTAAATTTGATTTTTTTTAAGAACATTGTCACTTTAAAAGAATTGTGCAAGCCAGAAAGTCTGTATTGCACAGAGTAACTTTTCATTTCCATTGTTCTTCGTAGATGTATACAATGCATCATTATGGGGTAGATGTGAGGCTACTCTCTATTTAACAGAAATAAAAACATAAAACACAAATCTAAGGATTGAAACTTTGAAAACATTTGTGGTCAGAGTTTACTAGAGATTCAACCATTCTCATTTAGGCCAGCTCATGGGGAAGTGTTGATAAGGATATTTGGAAGGCAGATAATGTGTGGATTCTTAGAGTGATACTTGGAAAAAGGAGAAAACTCCAGTGTTTAGACAAGATGAGGGGGATTTTTTAAACTTCTTAATTTTTCATTAATAAGCTAAAATTATTTTATAACTGGTCAGTTTATATATTTTTAAGACATGTAGGGAATTATGGTTAATTTTTTTTATCAAGGTGATTGGCTGGTTAATAATATTTCACATTTAACTAATACTAGTGGTTTTGTTTTAAGAGGTGTTTTGGTATTGTAGTTACCTGGTTTAACTTCAGTATATATTATCATATATACTCAGGGAATGTAACAAAATCTGTGGAATTTTCATTTACATTTTTATTTAAAACTGTTTAAGTTGATCAGCTCTGTGTAGAAATCTAGGAATACAACTAGCAGAGAAATATACCAGTCAGGTATTAAACGGAGACATGCAGCTAGTTTTGCTAGCTTTTTAGTTGTGCTACGACAAGCAAATAGCAGTTGCCTTATGCCTTTTACAAAGAAAAGAAGTGTTTCACCTGTGATTTTTCACCTCTTTCCCCCTGTATCTCCCTTTAATTAAATGTTATGAGTGCCAGTGGCATAATAAAATAATTAAAATTCACAGCTGACATTCCTTTATTCTTAGTTTATATAGAATTGTTTTCTCTCCACATATTGAATTATGATTCAAATAAGTATTAAAGGCCTAGAAAACTTGACCTACAAGGAAAGATTGAAAAACTGAGTTTGTTTAATCTGAAGAAGAATACTGAGAGGGGACATGATAAAAGTTTTCAAGTACATTGTAAGTTGTTATAAAGAGGAAGGTGATAAATAGTTCTCCTTACCCACTGGGGACAAGACAAGAAATAATGGGCTGAAATTGCAATAAGGGAGATTTAAGTTAGACAGTAGGAAAAATCTCTTAACTGTAAGGGTAGTTAAGCACTGGAACAAATTACCTACAGAAATTTGTGAAATCGCCATTATTGTAGGTTTTGAAGAACAGGTTAGACAAATATCTGTCAGGGATGGCCCATATGATATTTAGACCAGATCTGCACGTATAGTGTTAAATTCGCCACCATCAGATCAAACTTCCTGATTGACTGAGCGGGCCTGTGTATATCTGCTCAGTTTATTGGGAAGCTGATCCCTGAAGACCACTTCCTCAAGTGGAGTGGTGATGAGTCGAAGGGAGGGTGTTTCCCTTCAGCTCAGCACAGTGGATGTGCTGTGGTAAGCAGGTGTTTGGCAGTCAGAGGTGGATACCCAAGTTATTTTAACAACTTGCTCATCTCCATTCGACTGCCACTGAAAAAACTGCCTTACAGTATAGAGAAGAGCAATGTCCCATGTGAATTTAGGGGACTAGATGACCTGTTGAGGTGCCTTCCAGTCATGTATTTCTATGATTCTGTGATTTTAAACATCAGTCCTTCCATGGACTTATTGCTCAGTGTTAATAAGTGCTGTTTGACATGGGTAAAGAATTTTGATGTACAAAGTTTTGCCTACACTAATTCAGTGTAAAAGGAGGCAACCATGTTAAAGATTTATAAAAACAACTTTATATAAAATAGTATTGATAGCTTCATTAGTCACTGAGGATTGCATATGTGATTCTCAGACAGTTACCTGCCTCTAAATGCAGAGCTCTTGGAGCAGTAGTGACTGTCACTAGTCTGTGCCTTTTCTCTCTAAAAGAAACCCTGAAGAAGGCTCTGAGTACAGTCAAAAACTTCTCTCTCACCGACAGAAGTTGATCCAGTAGAAGATATTACCTCACACACTACGACTCTTGCAGTGGCTGGAATTTAATAGGTCTTTTCTATCTCTAATTATTATAATCATATAAAATGTACAGGTAGAAAAAGTTCCTTTAAGTTAAATTAGTCTGATTTAGTGTGGCCATTTTTATATTAACTTATTGGAGGGGAACATGTATTCTTTGATTTTTATAGTTTGAGTTAGCTACACACCAAGATGGGCTCCTCCCTCCTGCTGCTTATCTCCAGCTGGGATTCCTGCCCATGCTTTAGCCAGACTTCACCAGCTATGCTTCAAGCCCACTCAATGCCCCTCACCCCAAACTAGCACATTACCACACAGTCTGGCCAGTACACCAACCCCACAGAAGGATAATGCGTATTTTAATTAGTCGTCCTCTGGATTTCAGAGATTTAAATTTGCATTACCTTTAATCCCCCTCCCCAATCCCTGCTCACATGGAGGGGCAGAGATTGGGGCTTGGACACCCCACAGCAGGCAGGGAGAGGGGCTCCCATAAATCCCAGCAAACACAGTGAAGGGAAAAATTAAAGGCCAGAAGACACTCTCAGATCTTCAACTTCTGCCCTTCCCGCTTTCTTACATCTCTGTCCCCTTACTTGAGCATCCCAATATGTCTTCCACCCCAACACTCATTCCTATTTACTCCACTCCCCATGATATTCCTTCATGGCACACCCGAACCCCTTTGCTCCATTCACACCTACTCTTTCAACTATCATCACATTGCCCTCCAAATAATCATTTGCATATGAAATTAATTTTTCCCCAAAATTAGTTTCAGCGCCTTCTGAATATTCTGCTGTCCTCAATTACATTTCTTCATAAAACAAACTTGACAGTGACAGAGGCAGATTTTTCTCAAATGTTTGCATATCATTCTCAGATTTCTGCTCAGGGTACCTTTCAAACTTCAAAGTTGCCAGAGTCTGTTAAATGTTAAGATTTTTTTCTGGAAGTTTTATCACAGGAACCCCATATTCAAACAACCCCACATTTGAATCATTCACTGATTCCTAAACTGTTATGAGGAATAGTCAGTTTAAAGAAATCTGTGTAAGCATGTGGATTTTAGACCACTTAAGAGTTATCCTTTAGACTGAAAGGGCTTCCAAAACTAGATTAGAGCTGGTGCTACACTATTAATGTTGTACGAAAGTAGAGGGAGAATATAGGGGAGGGGCTGTACACATCCACTACAGTACAGCAGGCTCAGAAAAGTGTCAAGTGGCCCACTTGTCTTAATAAGTGTTCCCATATGAGACAGAACACCCAAAGCAGATGACTGCAGCCTAATACTTTTGAGGTATATGAACTGCTTCATTCATATAAGTGGGATTCCCAACCCCCTTCCTCAATGCTGGAGCATTTCTGGTGTGTTATTTATGACTTTTTTTTCAGCTCCTCACTTTAGTATCAGTAGTGTGGTTTTAGTGCATGGTCCAAGGAGGGCTGTTCTGTGCTACCCACATAGAAGGGTAGGGCTTCCCAAAGTGCTGGCTTACATAGGGTGAGGGAACTCTTGGATCTTTTCACCTTGCTGGGACCTAGAACCCAGGATCCCCACCGAACAAGAAGTGGGAAATCTACACAGCAATGAAGCAGTCCATGCAAGCCCGAGCCAGTTGGGGGGGGGGGGGAGTTCCTTGCTGCATAGCTGTATCCTTGATTCATTAGATGTTGTTACGTGAACACTATCAGAAGCATCACTGAAAGTGTACATAAAGCGGTCCCAAGGTACTTTGTCGTCTTCTGAAATGTCTAGTCTTGTTTTATTTTAATACAGAGTAAACTCTGTTCTGCGTTCAGGTACTAGATCAACTTATCTCTGGTGCTCAAGGCTGTGAAAAATTTGGTTCCTTGAGCACCTACTTCAGGTGTACATTAATCTAACATCTGGTGTATTCAGCTAGGTTGACAAAATCTTCTTTTGCCCTATGTACTGCCTCTTGAGAAGGATTGACTGAAAAAACCCTTGGTCAATATAGGAATATCTGCACTGTGGTATTACTGCAGTGGTTGTGTTGTGGACATGGCCTCAATTGCACAAGATTTTGCTTCATTTTGATTAATTTTCTAAAAGCAAGTTAACTTAAATACTGAAGTGCTGCCATTCACTTCAGTTTATGAGGCTGTCTGCACAGGAAGACTCAGGAAAGTTAAGAATTAACTAAAGATGGAAAGTTAAAGTGAATAAATTAAAGCTCTTTGTACCTGCATAGTGACTTTCTCATGAAGAAGTAAAATAACCTTAGCTCACTTTAATGTAATCATCTGACGCAAACAGCTATACTGACAGAAATAAATGCTGGATTAGAAATCTCCTTCCAAGTAGGATTAAACTACAATGAATCAGGACTACTTCATGTCTGAATGAGAAAACCCACACTGGGATTTAATGTGCTTTAATTTATGCACTTTAAGTTTCCATCATTAGTTAATTCATATCAACTTTCCTGAATATCGCACATAAAAAAATATCATGAACCTATTTACTTTTTCCAGCTCTAGTTCTCCAAATTGTCAAGTAAGATGGTTATGCAGACAGTTGGCCAAACCTGTTTCTATTGCACTGAAGTATAAAGAAATTTCTTAACTTCAGAACCAGTAACATTTTTCAATTGGATATGTAATTGTCCTCATAACTTTTCTATTTGTGCTGCCCTTTAATAGTGGAGTAGTAGGGAAAATACAAGTTGTTTCCTCAATACAGGGCCATTCAACCCTGCTGGCAAAAGTCAGTGGCAGTTAATGGGAGTCAAGCAGGTTATGCAGAGTAGCTTGCATAACTCCCATTATCTTCCTAACTCCCTTTTAGCATGGCGTCTTCACTGTGCTGTGCCACTTGAGGGGCTAGTTTTGTTACACTGGTTTCCAGACTGACGGTGCATGTCTTATTTGACCACTCAGCTGATCCAGAAAAATTGACCCGACAGCAGGAACATTGCCACTGTAAATGTTGACATGGCCACAGTCATCTGCTCCAAGCATCGGATGATCACTGTAGCTAGCTGGATATGTTTTACAGATTTAACAATTTTACCATTCTGTCATGGATTAAAAACCTGTTCTTCCTATTCTGTGAAGCCTCTTGGGCAGAGACTGGTCCAGGAGAGCTGTAAAGCATGGCAGTCTGATCTTCCCTAAATACCTACGTGAAGTGCTACAAACTAGATGCTTTTGCTGCTATAGCCTTTAGTTTGGGATGGGTCAGAACCTTTTTTTGCTCATTGCATGCTTAATCCTCAGTTTAGTGCAGGGGTCTCAAACTCAAATCATGACAAGGGCTGCGTAGGGACTAGTACATTAGCCTAAGGGCCACACTACTGAAACCTTTTCATACAACGATACATAGTATAGTCAAAATGAAAAAATGAAGAGTAACATATATATGCCAGGAGTAAGTAAGAATTACTTCCATTCAAGATCATGGTATCATCAGGAAGACAAAAAGTAACACTCTTTAAATTTTGCGTTATCAATAATTTGAGAGATTCCAAGTGTTCTTGCAGGCCATAGGAAATAATTTAGGGGCTGCATGCGGCACATGGCCAAGAGTTTGAAACCCCTGGTCTAATGCATTTTCTACATTTTTTGATGTTTTTACTTTGTTTCCCTTTCTGGGATTGCTATTCAGAGCTCTGTTAGCTTTGAACTCAAATACTGAAGATGCAGAAAAAGATTTTACTTTGCAATTGGATTGACATATATGATTACTCCAATTTGTTTCATGACTACTTAGCTGAGGATGGACCAAGAATTCATTCTTTAGGATAAATTAAAATATAAAGGTTTGT
The DNA here is from genome assembly GCA_007922195.1 of Podocnemis expansa. Classification (NCBI taxonomy): domain Eukaryota; kingdom Metazoa; phylum Chordata; order Testudines; family Podocnemididae; genus Podocnemis; species Podocnemis expansa. The sequence goes on along the minus strand of ML682016.1, from coordinate 3,675,187 downwards.
TTTCTTAACCTGAATTTCAGTTACATTCTTACTCCCTGGTAGTTGAGTTAACTTTTTTTTTTTTTTTTTTGAGGGAGAGAGACTGAAAGTTATTCAGGTGTACAGACAGCTTATAAAAAGTAGTATTGTAGCATATTATAGGATGGAACTTTGGAAGTGCCACATTAACTAGTCTTAGCAACACTTGAAAGGGAGGACCAGCAGAGGCCCAGAGAGAATACTTTTTGATTGGTTATTAGTTGCTCATTGCCTCGGTGAGCCCAAAGTGCAATCTGTCAATTTGAAAATTGAAAACTCAGTTATAAAGTGATAGCTTGTGTGTTTATGTGTGTACTGAACTAAATCAGTTATTTAATAAATAGTTTATAAAGCACCATTGTCAAAAAGGCTATGTTGTATATAAGGCCATATATATTTTTAATGCTATATCATTGTGAATTTATATATATTAATTTCATTAATTAGGAAAAATAGTGTAACTTACTCAGAAAAGTAAGAAGAACAAACATTGAACAATTCAGCATATATGGATTTAGTATGCTATATGTATATATGTTTCCTTTTTCTTTTTGCAGTATACATTATGTTCATTTTAATTACAAATAAATGAAAGTTTTCTTTTGTTGGAGCCTTCTCACCTGAAAGTGTTTCCTTTTTACCTTGAGGTTGTATTTTTTCTTATGAATTTTCCATGTTTGCTCCACTGACTTTTTAGAGGAAAATATCGACAATATTAGAGAATTACAAATGTGTTCTTTGTTTCAGCTGATAGGATATTTTATTATTATACACAGTTTGAACACAGCCTAGCACCCTCTAAAATGAGGAATTAATTTTAAATATCTGGAAGTATATTATAGTATTTCAATTAACAACAGTTAGGAGTTAAGATTCTGTTGATATTGTCACCATAATGCCCCCTTTTGGTGTTAACATATAAATTTTTAACTAGTAAAGATCAATGTTTGACCTACAGGATTCCAAGTCTACTTCTCTTAGTTTCCTTGGATAGCAGCATAAATCCAGCTAATATATGCTCCCATATAAGATGAAAAGTGGGGTAACAACACAGTAAAAAGACTTATGACAGAGAGTCGTCTCAAAACTTTGCTGTTTGTTGTCCATATGGTTTTGTAATGAGATGCTCATCTCCGTACCTTATGACTATTTCAGTTATGACCATTTAGAAAAATACATTTCACACTGGTGTAATATATATATAATAAAATGTATATTTTGGGGCTAGTCTTAGAGATTTAAGGTTGGTCCTTCCTAAAAGAGCTACCACGCTGTAGAGACCAATTGATTAGTGTTCTTCCAAAGCAATTAAATTGTAGTAGTCCTGCAATGTTTTCAATTTATATCACACTTCCTTTTTTGAAAAATTCTTTGCATTTAATTGACATATTAGATGATACAATAGTGATAGGTACATTAGAAATACTTAAGGTAGATACTATAGATAACTATTGCAAACACCACTGAGGACAGATAAAATATAAAATCTGAGGTAGTGGAGAAATGGAGTAGAAAATTCATAGACTCTGAGACCTGACGGGACCATTATGATAACATAATCTGACTTTCTGTTAAACTCAAGTGACAGATATTCCCTAAAATAATTCTTAGAACCTATCTTTTAGAAAGATATCCAACGTTGATTTTAAAATTCAGTGATTCACCATAACTCTTGATAAATATTTCCTATGATTAATTATCCTCACTCAAAATTTTATATCTTGTTTCCCATCTGAATGTGTCTAGCTTCAAATTCTAGCCATTGGATTGCTATACTTTGCTCTTCAGTCTAGCAGAGAATATTATTAAATGTTGGTCCCCCTTTTAGATATTTGGGGACTGTAATCAAGTTATCCCATAATCTTCTCTTTGTTAACTAAATAGTTGCGCTCTTTGGGTATGTCTGCACCACAACTGAACGTTCTTGACTGGTTCGCGTCAGCTGACCGGGGTGGTCTTTGCAGTTCTGGGCAAAAGTCAAGGATGGGGCCACCTCACACCACGTGTGTGTGTGGGGGGGGGGCATCCTTGAATTTTGTCCCCATTGCCAGGGCCTTGCCAGCTGCCCACCCCTAGGATCCCTGCCCTTCTGTTGGAACACGATGGCCTTCAGGGACCCTCAGCCCCCCTGTGGGCCAATCTCTACACTCGCTATCAAACCCCAACCAGGCTCCCTAGACAGCCCCCATTGACATTGCAGGGTCCCCGCTGCTGCTGCGGCTGGCCCTGCTGCAGCATGTTGTGGGCCCCCACTGGGCTCCCTGACTCTACCTCAGGCAGCGACTGGCCCCCCACTGCCCGAGCCCCACTGCAAGCTGCCACTGGGTCCCTAATCCTGCTGCAGGCTGCTGCTGGTCTCCCTGACCCTGCTGCCGGGATCACTGGCTCCACTGTGGGATGTTCTGGGCCACCACCAGGCTCCCTGGCTCAGCTCTGGGCAGCCATTGGCCTCCCTGGTCCCACCACAGCTTGCTGCTGGGCTCCCTGGCCTTGCTGCAGGCTGCTTTTGTGCTCCATAGCCCTACTTGGGAGACCCCGCCAGCCCCCCACTCTGCCACAGCCCCATCAGCCTCTGGCCAGCTCCCCCCAGAGGTTTGTGGGTGCCCTTCTCCCTGCAGGGTCCGGGGTAGCTGTCCACACTGCACACCCACTAAGATAACCTGTGCAGATGACTCAAGCTTGTAAGACTTGGGCTGCAGTATTATAAAACTGCAGTGTAGACATCTGGACTCAGGTTGGAGTCTGGCTTTTGGGATCCCATGAGGCCCTAGAAGCCAGAGCCAACAGGGCAGTTCTCAGGCACAGGGTAGCAATGCCTGGTGGCTGGAGCCAATAGGGTGACCCAGAGGCACAAGGCAGCAAGGCCTAGCAGCTGGAGACAACAGGGCTGAAGTCTGTCCCATAGGGATGGGTGGAAGCTGGAGCAGGGTATGCAGGCCATCCCTATTCTACTAGGTACCAGTTCAGGCCCCTGGCAGCAGCATATGAGTTCACCACTAAATCAGAAAGAAGATCTATGTGAAACATGCTGCCCATTCTTCCCTGGGCTGCTTCCTACTGTGTTTCCAGTGATCATGGTCTCGGCATCACTGGGGTCTGGTGGGTTCATCAGTCTGAGCATTTAGTAGTGGCTTCAAACTTGTCGGGGTGTCTGTCAGCCTGTGGGCATCTGCCAGGGTTTTGGCACCTCTGGCCTTTGCTGTTGGGGATTACTGCTGCTTCCAGGATGGAGCTTGTGTTGAATGTCCTATCTCTTCATCAGTCAGTCCAGATTAAGCTGGCTACTTCCTTTTATACTAGTACAGAACATGGGACTTGCTTATTAGGGACTTAGTGTTGTGGCTTCCTCTGCACACAATGAGGAGTTAACCACTCCCTGTTTAGTGCAGAGTGAGTGCACCCCATCACATGTAGACACAGCATTAGATATTTAGTAGAATGGAAGTATTTGGTAAATGGAGATTGCCATGAAGTTGCAATATTATATGGCAGTAATAAAAAAAAAAATCTGAAAATTCAGTACACAGACACATCATGTCAAAGATCAGAGTGTGCTAGTCCCTTTTTATAAAATACTTGTAAGATCAAACCTCAAATTTGGTGTACATGTCTGGGCATCTTACCCCCACACAGTCTAATTGGGGAGATATTCAGAGAAAACAAATAAAATTAATGTAAGAATTGCAGGGACTGATCTATGTGTAACTGATAAGCTAAACATATTTTAAAGTATATACACTGATTAGGGTAGAAGGGGGGAAGAATGAATATAAATGTACAGTAATTAGAAGAATACACTAAAGAAAGAATAATCCTGTAGAGCAGGGGTGCCCAAAGTGCAGTCCATGGGCTGCATGTGTCCCGCCAATGACTTTTTTTCATAATAATATATTGAAAATATATAACCATATATCATGTATAGCAGGGGTCTCAAGCTCAAATCACCACCAGGGCCGCATGAGGACTAGTATGTTAGCCTGAGGGCCGCGCCACTGAAACCTTTCCATACAACAATATTGCAAATATCGGTAACAATAGCGTCATTGTGGGCCACAGGCAATAACTTTAGGGGCTGCTTCTGACCCACGGGATGTCTGTTTGAGACCCCTGGTGTATAGTGCAAAAAGAACCTGTTTTGGAATTTTGCGGCCTGCAAGCCTGCACCAATCAGGTTCTGCAGCCTCCATATACAGAAAGTTTGGGCAAACATGTTCTAGGGTGACCTAATGGTTTGTAACTAAATATACATAGACATAACTACAAGGAAAGTGTAAAGAATCACTTTTTAATGCTTAAGTCTGTATTTATAGTATGTATCATTGTTCCAAGAATGGTAGTGAAAGTCCCTCTCCTGAATCATATGAAACTAGGCTGGACAAAGCACTTGAATGTATAGTAGAGAAATATCCTGCATTGGTAGAAAATTGACAAGTTAAATGTTTTAACCAGCTGGTTAGCATTATAGCAGGGGTGTCAAGTATGCGGCCTGCAGGCTGCATCCAGCCCACGACTCTGCTTTGCGGGACTATACTCTGTCCCTGAGACAGAGTGGGGTATTGTGGAGCACAGTTTCACATACACAGTGCTCCGTGATGCCATAAGAGTGCCCTGTTATTTCGATTTATGGTATATATGGCCCACTTGAAGTAAATGTAAGTCAAATCTGGCCTGCTATAGCAAATTTGTGACACCCCTAATTTATGCTAAGGGGAGTGGGAGCAGGGCTGGGTTCAGCTCTCTGCCAGCAGGAGGAGCTGGGCAACTCCCACTGGTGGGGAGACTTGGAGCTCAGTAAAGGGTGGCAGAGGGTGGGAACTGCAGTTGGGCTTGCTCCCTACACATAGCAGCATGGGTTAGCTGCAGCAGGACTAGCTAGGGGAGAGGTGTGGAGCCAAGGTTGGGGGTAGTAGCCACAGCTGGGTAGGGAGGGGGAAGAGGTGTGGAGAGCCCAGTGCTGGAATAGCCATAGCTGGGCTGGCTCCCCTCCAGCAACAGTGGCTGGGCAGTTCTTGCTGACCTGGAAGCAGTGAGCCCAACAACAGGATGGGGGAATAGCTACAGTTGGGCTTATCCCCGTCAGGGTCTCCACGTCCCCACGGCTCAAGGGGAGACAAACTCACGTTCGACTATCCCCATTCCCCCTTGCTGGGCTCCATGCTTCCCCACTAGCAAGAACGGTAGCTACCCTTCACCCCAGCATTTAACTGTTTAACTGTTCTGTTTTTAGAATGTTTAAATTTTAAATTAAACTAATTTTTACATTCCTACTATTTGCTCATTAAAATTTACACTTGCAAATATATATATTTTTAAAGTTTCCAAGTTGCTGACTTTTTTGTTACGCATACGGAAGCAATTCAACAGCTTCTCCATACTGTTAATTAATGTTTCATGAAAACTAAATATGCAGTTCAAAGAATGCCACCATACTTTTTGAACAAGTAATTTTCCTCATCCATGTAGAGTCCTTGACTATGGTTCAGAGATATAGTCTTCAGTCACATTTACTAAGTACATTAACCCAAACTAAAATGCTTAGAAAACAGGATAGAATTTCCCAGGACACTCTATTTTTGTCTTCCTTGTTCTTGTTTGTTTTCTTCTGAAGACTGCTACCTGAAACCCTCCAGTTTCCTTGGATGACAAAAGAAATGATAGAAAAAAGCATTTGTTAACTTATACATTCTTCTCTGAGGTTCCCTGTTATAATCCAGGGAGGTTTTTTTTTTTGTTCTATTTTTAAGGCTGCATTTACATCTTGATGCATGGAAGATCTTAAATAGAGGGATGGATGATGTGACATTTCTCATTTCCATTTGACTGATCATCAGTAGAAAGAGAAAATGGTCACAACTTTCAAACTTAAAGACTTTCTTGAGAGAAGGATGAGTAGTGAGTCTGTAGTTGTGTAAATCAATTTTCCAGAAAGGATAAAGAAAAGGCATATTTTTCTTTACAGATTCACAATTGGGCAACCTTTACTATGCTGTTGTAGCCTTAGTAGCAAAAGTCAACAAAAATGTTTACCTGGAGACTGATTGCAAATATAGAGATTTGAGCATTGATTGGTTGGAGCTTGTAGAGGTACATGATGAGAAAATGAGTAGACAGCAGGGGAAACAATGTGAGTTTAGCCCTGGGAGGAAGCCAAGAGAGGGTGGGGCAATCTCTCCTCCCCCCCCCACCCCGAGCTGAGTACTTGCTGAGAAGACAGACTTGTATTTGAGAACAAGAAAACTGCATCCTGATGTTTGTTTTTACTGTGTTCAGGGAAACGGGACATTGTATAACTGAAATAACCTGGAAAGACCCTGAATATTGGCTAATCACTTGGACCAGGGAGTAACAGTAAAATTGACTCACACAGGACAAACTTACCTTTCCCAAAAAGAAACAGTTTTGCTGCTGCACTGCAAATATCATGTTCCTCTTTAGCAGACAATGTGTCTGATGACATGGTTTCTGACTGTAGAAATCTAAGTAGATACAACATGTCAGATTTTGTTATAAAGATTTTTCAATCAGCAAGAAAAGACATGGCTGGTTCCAGTCACTCAAACAAGTGGAAAAGACTTGCAGTCTTCTGCTATCATAAGACACAATCTTTGCAGATGGCTTTTGTTAACTCTCTCTTCCATGCTCTTCCAGATAGGTGTACAAAAACTGGAGCCCATTCAATTGCTGTGTTACTTTTCAAAAGTAAGAACTACTTTTTCCTAAATTGCACTTAAATGAGAACAGATCTGATATCCCAGACCAGAGTATTGAAATGGGACATAGTTTCCATACATTGTTCCAAGACCTTGATATCCTATGAGCCAAAATTAATGTTTAAAAATTACTTTCTTTCTAGCAGGAATGTGTAAACCATTAATGCAAGGGAATTTTTTGTTAAACAGTCACTTTCCTCTCTCCCATCCTTTCCGGACACTGAAGAATGAAGCTCTGGAGGTAATATCAGAATTCATGCCTTAAGTCCTGCTTTCACACCATTGCTGAATTTGTATTCAGAATCTAATACAGCTAGTCCTCACTTAGTGACCTACTCGTTTAGTGACCCCTCGGAGTTATGACCAGCTCTCTGATGAGTTGGTATTATGGCAATGTACGAGAACTCGCATCAACTCTCTCAGATTCATCTCGTTCCCGCAGTCAGAACTAGCGTTTTTCGTCTATGTATTTTTACTTTATTGTGCACCCCAAAGTATAAGATGTCGGCGAAAAGGAAGAGCATGACTTCACCTGGAGAAAGCGCCAAGAAACAAAGGAAGGCTATCGATCTTGAGACAAAAATGAAGATAATAAACGAATATGAAGCTGGTAAGAAAGTTAAAGCAATAGCTCGTGACTTGGAGCTGGCGCATTCAACTGTATCAGCGATCTTGAAGGATAAAGATCGAGTGAGAGAAGCAGTGAAATCCATCAAAAGGATATAAAGCCATAATAACTAGGCAGCAGAAAGGCCTCATTCACGAAATGGAAAAATTACTGGCGATATGGTTTGATGACCAGATACAAAAAAGAATGCCAATGAGCCTTTTAATAATTCAAGCAAAGGCACGCAGTATCTTTGAAACGTTGAAAGCGCGCAAAAATGAAGAGTCAACGGAAACATTTACGGCGAGTCATGGATGGCTTCAAAGTTTTCGTTGGAGATTCAGCCTTCATAATCGAAGTATCAGTGGTAAGGCGACAAGCATGGACGTAGAAGAATCAGAAAGATTTGTGGATGAATTTGACGAAATGATCGAGAAAGGCGGGTATCGTCCGGAACAGATCTTTAATGCAGACGAAACCGGACTATTTTGGAAAAAATACCCGAAAGATCCTACATACACAAAGAGGCTAAAGCAATACCCGGTTTCAAGGCTTTTAAGGACAGGGTCACATTGTTGTTGGGAGGAAATGTCGCTGGATTTCAGTTAAAACCTTTTCTCATCTATCGTTCTGCAAACCCACGTGCACTGAAGCAGGTTAGTAAGCACACGCTGCCCGTTTACTATCGTTCAAATAACAAAGCATGGATGACGCAATCTTTGTTTGAGGACTGGTTCATGAACTGCTTCATACCCTCGGTCAAGGATTACTGTCTGGAAAACGGTGTTCCCTTTAAAATTGTCCTCCTACCTGATAATGCCCCAGGCCACCCCCAGCATCTTGATGATCTACACCCTGATGTAAAGGTCATGTATCTGCCTAAAAACACAACTGCTGTGTTACAACCAATGGACCAGGGGGCTATCTCTACATTTAAAGCGCTATATTTGCGCGCAATGTTTTCCAAAGCGGTAGCAGCAACAGAAAATGGTGAAGTAACCCTGCGCGATTTTTGGAAATCATATAATATTTTACACTGCATAAAGAACATTGAATCAGCTTGGGCGGGAGTGACAGAAAAGTGCATGCAAGGCATATGGAAAAAATGCCTGAAACGTTTTGTAAATAATTTCGAAGGGTTTGAGAAAGACAAACATATTGATGTCATAAATAAAAAAAATTGTGGAACTTGCTAATATGCTTAATTTAGATGTTGAAGTGGAAGATATTGAAAAATTAGTGGAATACGTCGAGGGAGAGCTAACTAACGAAGATTTAATAGAGTTGGAAGCACAGCAGCACTTGAAAGAGGAGGAAGAAGAAGAAGAGGAAAGAGTGGAAGAAGTACAAAAGAAGTTCACTGTAAAGGGGTTAGCTGATGTCTTTTCCAAAGTGAATGCAGCGATGTTAGAACTAGAGAGTATGGAGCCGAATGTTGAATGGTTCACGAAAGTGGAACGACAAATGAATGAAATTTTACGATGCTATCGTGAAATTTATGAAGAAAAAAAAGAAAATTACAACGCAGACCACACTAACGAGGTACTTCTCTAAAGTTCCATCCAGGGCCCCTACCCCAAACCTTACAAGTCCTTCCATTTCCTTGCCATCATCTCCCTTACCAGGGCCTTCTACAGCTCCTGATAACCCTGCTGATCTCTCCGACCATGACATTGATGACCTCCCTGCTGCTGAACCACACTTTGAAGGATTTGATGAGTAAAAATGTCAATGTAATCTGAATGTTTATTTTCATATTTCTTTGGTACATCATTTTTATAATTTTTGCTGATTGCATTTTTATGTTCTGTAATACAGTATGTAAGGAGTTATGCCAATAAAACAAAGTTATCACGATGGAGTTTATTTTAGGCCTTTTCTTTACAGTACTATTCAGAATATTAAAAACGATTACCTGTATTTACAGTACACTATGCAAACTAAGTTCAGTACATTAGAGCTTAAAACATTTAAAATATATATTAAAAATGTTATAAATGATGCAAAGGTGACATTAAAACTATCTACAGATGGTTGAAAAACCCACTACCAGTAAAGTACATTATGCCTGAAATACCGGTAAGGGCTGCTCCTCGTTTAGCGACCAATTCGTTTATCAACCGGGTTTCAGGAACGGAACCCGGTCACTAAGTGAGGACTACCTGTATAAAGGAGATCTAATCAGAGTTTCGAGGTTGTTAAACTTTAGTTTTATGTATGTGTGTAGAGTAATATTCTTTCAAATCACAAATTTGAAACGTGGATTATTAGAGGGATTTTTCACACAGTAGTGTAAAATAAAATATGTTTTCTAGGTGCATTGTGTTTGAAGTCCTCAGAAGTATTCACCTGCTATCTCTCTGGGAATTTTGACCAAATTTGACAAACCCAGGATTTTTAGAACATAAAATGCTATATATTCACATGCAGTATCATACATTGCTGTTAATTAATTTTCAACTACTTTTCCATTTCTGGCTGATGTCAGTTTCCTAGAAGAAGTATGCACTTTATCAGGTCTATAAATATCCCTAATGTTGACAGGAAGTGATTGATTAAAAAGAAGCTATCCCACCACAATCAGAACTATGGTCCTGATTTCCCACTATGATATTCCCATTTCAGTGGCATAAAACTGGATTTATGCAGTGATAAATCAAGCCCTTTGTTATTACAAACTCACCTGGCACAGACTGTAGAACTGTTTTGACTTCTGTTGCTAGTGCAAGAATGTGTTCCAGAACAGTAACATCACTTTCCTGTAAGGCATGAGAAAATGAAAAATAACTAATAATTAGGTCTGTCAATTAATTGCAGTTAATTCAAGTGATTAATTTGCTTTGAGTTAACATGCTTAAAAATTAATTGTGATTAACTGGAGTTTTAATCACTGTTAAACAATAATAAAATACCAATTTAAATTTATTATAAATATTTTTGGACATTTTTCAGTGTTTTCAAATATATTGATTTCATTTACAAAACAAACTACAAAATGTGCAATGCTTGTTTTATATGTTATTACAGCTATTTCTGCTGTAAAACGATGAACAAGTGAAATAGTACTTTTCAGTTCATCATATACAAATAATGTAGTCCAGTCTCTTTATCATAAAAGTGCAACTTACAAATGTAGAATTTTTTTGTTACATAACAGCACGCAAAAATAAAACAATGTAAATCTTTGGAGCCTATGAGTCTGCTCAGTCCTACTTCTTGTTCAGTCAACTGCTAAACAAACAAGGTTGTTTACATTTATGGGCAATAATATTGCCCTCTTCTTATTTACATTGGCACCTGAAAGTGAGAACAGTTCTTCACATGGCACTGTTGTAGCTGGTGTTGTGAGGTGTTTACATGCCAGATGTGCCAAACATTTGTATGCCCTTCAGCTTTTGCCCACCATTCCAGTGGTCATGCTTCCCACTGATGACCGTTGTTAAAATGCAGTACTTAAATTTGTGATTTAACTCCTTGAGTGAAAATTGCATGTTTGCTGTTCTGTGGTTTTACCTGCATTCTGCCATATATTTCATGTTATGGCGGTCCATGATGAGAACCCAGCACAAATTGTTGGATTTAGGAATACTTTCACTGCAGGTCTGGCAAAACTCAAAGGAAGTATCAATGTGAGACTTCTATAGATAGTTTCAAGACTTGATTGGATTAAGAATCTGAAGCGCCTTTCAAAATTGGAGACGGATAAAATATGAAACATGGTGTCAAAAGTCTTAAAAAAGCAACACTACAATGTAGAAACTAAAGAAAGCAAACCTACAATAAAGAAAATCAGCCTTCTGTTGGTGGCATTTAGTTCAGATGATGAAAATGAACATGTGTCAGGCTCAAGGCTGAATTAAGGCAGGGGCATTAGGGGCTGCAGCACCAGGCCATGGCCTAAATGGAGGTCCTGTGGCTATCAGAAAATCCAGCCAGCTCAAGACAACACAGCACCTGGGAATGAAAATGTATTTTGGACTGCACCAGCCATGCCTGGGAGCTGGGGCCAATAGGGCGTTTTACATCTACTGCCCCCGCTGGGGAAGGAGTTGGAGGCAAGATGTGCAGGGCTGGGTGGGGGGCAGAGGAAGGGGCTCGGGGACTCAGTGCATGGGGCTATGGGTGCAGGGGAAGGGGTGTGAGTCTGGGGGCAATGTGTATGGGGGCAGGGGAGGGTGGGAGGGCCTGGGAGAAGAGCTCAGGTGCTGAGGCTGGGTGGAGGGTGACCCCGGGGAAGAGCACCAGGGGAAGGATGGCTGGGGACAGGGGAAGAGGAGGGGGAAGAGATTGGGAGCCTGTGCCCAGAATCTGTTTTCTACATGGCAGTGCCAGGGGGTGGGGGGCACAAAAGTGGACAGACCAAGGCCCCTTAATAATCCAGCCCCAGTGAGTCTGCACTGCTTTGGGTCATATTGAGCAGAACCTGTCATCAGCATGGAAGCATGACCCCTGGAATAGTGGTTGAAGCAGAAAGTGGCCTATGAATATTTAGCATATCTGGCACATAAATACCTTGCGTTGCTGACAGAACAGAGGCACGTAAATGTCTTCTCACTTTCAGGTGACACTGTAAACAAAACATGGGCCACAGTATCTACTGTAAATGTAATCATATTTGTCTTAGTGAGTAGCTGAACAAGAAGTAGAACTGAGTGGACTTGTAGGCTTTAAAGTTTTATTTTACATTGTGTTATTTTTGAGTGTACTGTTTTTTGCATAACTGTTTGTAAGTTCAGCTCTCATGACAGAGAGATTACCCTACAGTCCTTGTCTGAGGTGAAATGAAATACTGTTCTGTCTTTGAGTGGTGTCCCTGTGGTGCTCCACTCAAGGTGTGCTTGCACGCCCCATGTCTCCAGTTGGAGACTTTCTCGCAGAGTTTCTGGGATGGCGGGCACTTATCCAGCAGCTTGCAGCCATTCTAACTGCTCTGAGGGACACGCATGTGATCCCAACCCCTCAGTTCCTTCTCAGTTGCCTCTGGCCTGCGACGGAGTCTTAAACTACTCTGCAGAGCAGTTAGTCTTATAGTTAGAATAGAGTTAGATAGGTTTTAGATTAGTTACTTTTAGTTACTGTGGTTATGTTTCAGTACCTTTAGTTACATTTAATGGTGTTGTTAAAAATAAAAAAGAAAAGAAAAGAAGAAGCCTTTCAGTTTGCTGTGGCTGAAACTCACCCTGGCTTTTAGCTGTCATGAGGGCAGCTTCAGGGTTTAAAAGATGTACCACCTGCAGAGAGGCTGTGCCTGCCTCAGATGGCTACACAGACTGTATTTGGTATGTGGGTGACGGACATGTGTCCCAGAAATGCCAGCACCGGGGCTAGGATGCAATGCACTGACCGAGAATGTGGCACAGGACCGCATGGCGGGGGGAGGTTATTGGAACCCCTGCAGGAAAGAGCAATGGTGCCAGGGTGCCTGAAAGCTGTGGCACCATTTGATTCATAACAGTAAGGTGCAAGAGCAGTGTCTGCTGCCACCTTCTACACCTCCTAGAAAAAAAGAAAGAAAAAACTAAGCATTGCGAGCAAGACCATTACCTCTTACCTCCTCCAATGAGTGATGTTAGCTCTGTTGACCACTCAAGCCCTGGGAGCCAGTCTGGCTGTTCATCTGTGGCAGTGGGGGAGGAGCCTGGAGAGGATCAATCCTTCATACACCCATATCAGTACCAGTCCAGGAGGAATTATGATTTCATGGACTATGAATATGGATATGCCAGACCAGAATTTGCGTGGCTGCCCACAGCATGGGATACTGGTCCACTGACTTACTATATGCTCTGGAGGAGTTGGGAGGCATGGTCACAGAGTTTGGCACAATATTCCAGACCTGCTATAACCAACTATGCCACAATGTTATCAAATTATGACCATGACAGTTACTCAAAAATAGTGGAATTTATTGATGTCTTCTCTTCTCAGGTATATCAACAATTTTCAGCACTGATTAGGGAGGACTGTTTAGTAGCCAGGACAACTTTACAGGTGGCACTGGACAGTGCAGACACAGCAGCCTGGACCACTGCTATCACAATAATCATGTAAAGGGGGTCATGGCTCTACTCGGCTGGCCTCCCAGAACAAATGCAGGTCACAATAGAGGAGATATACCTTTTGACAAGACAAAGTCATTGAGGAAGAGACGAATGAAATCATGTACACAGTGAAGGATTCTCGTGCTACACTGCGTACGCTAGGGATCTATTCACCTACAATGAGATGAAGAAATTTTAGGTGCCAATTGTATAACACTAGATATTCACAAGCCAGCAATAATAGAAGATATGATGCCTCTCAAAATAGATTGAGACACCAACAACAATGCCAGAGACAGCCAAATCAAAGTATTGGTCAGGGGCTTGGAAGACCACCCTGTCGGGCAACAGGAAAGTACACGTATGTTTGGCAACAGGTCACGCCCATTTCTCCATACACGGAGGACTGTTACATTGGACAAATGGGTTTTAGAAATAATCAGTCAAGGATATTCGATCCTCATACAACAAAACCCTTTTTCTCGCCCCCGCTCTCCATCCCTCTTCAGGGATCCATCTCATGAACACTTACTTTGGGGAGAGGAGGACAAACTCCTGTCAACTGGCACAATAAAGAAGGTCCCGAAGATGTTTAGGAGAAAAGGGTTCTATGCACATAACTTCCTCACTCAGAAGATGGGAGGGTGGAGATCTGTACTCAACCTGAGAAAGCTGAACAAATATATCAGGGCCCAAAAGTTCAAAATGGTTACCCTCGCTATGATTCTTCCTGCACTCGACCAAGGGGACTGGTTGGCTTCTCTCGACCTTCAGGATGCTTATTTTCATGTCCCTATATGCCCTTTACACAGGGAATTCCTCCGATTTACGCTGTGGGACAGGCACTATCAATATGCAGTCCTACCTTTTGGACTATGTACGGCACCAAGAGTGTTCTCCAAGGTGCTGGCAACGGTGATGGTACATTTGTACAAAGTGGGAGTGACAGTCTTCCCTTATTTGGACGATTGCTTCATAAAGGCACATAAACTCCAGTCGGTGAGACAAGTGGTGGAGGTTATAGAGATGGTTTTTTAATTGTTTGGCCTTCTAATTAATTATAAGAAATCTACCCTCAGGCCTATAGAGGATAGTCATTCCATAGCTGCACGCATAGATACCATCAATGCCAGGGCATACCTATCAGAAGAGAGATTCAGCAACATACAGAAACTGACACACACAATTCAAGAAAGCCAGATAATCCTAGTGCATACATGTCTTCAGTTGACAGGAAACATGGCGGCCACCACCTACATGGTACAAAAGGTCACTGCAAGAAAGAATGCAATACATAAATTTATTAGAGTGCCGGTTCACAACGCATGCCAATATTTCCTACCCCAAATAAGGGGAAAATTGATAAAGATTCAGATGGACAGCATGGCATATATCAATCAACAGGGCAGAGCCCATTCCTGGTCCCTGTGTGCAGAAGCAACCAAACGTTGGAAATCGTGCATTTCCCATTAAGTTCATCTGTCAGGTACTTTACTTATCGGGCAACCACAATGTCACCACCGACAACTTAAGTAGGAAGTGTGTAGACAGCCATGAGTGGGAGCTACACATCAATACTGGGGGTTTCTAACAATAGACCTGTTTGTGAAATCTCGGAACAAGAAACGCAAGTGGTTTTGCTCCACTGCAGGAAGACGCAGGGGCTCTATGAGGGATGGATTCCTTATCAGTTGGTGTCACTCCATGCTTTACTCTTTTTCTGTGATTCCATTGATACATAAAATCCTACTCAAAATAAAACAGGACAGAGTCAAACTCATAATGGTAGCACTGGCATGACCAATACAAACATGGTTCACCTACCTGACAAAGATGTTCATGGAACTAGAGCTCTGCAAATCCACGGATATCCACAGATATCCGCCTTATATCCACATCCGCAGATACAACACAGATATCCATGGGCCATTTCTTGCGGATGTAGATCGGATACGGATCCACATATTTTTATCTGCACAGAACTAGAGCCCGGCAAATATGCGGATATCTGCAGATATCTGCATTATATCCGCAGACCATTTCTTGTGGATGCAGGTCGGATACGGATCCACTTATTTGTATTTGCGCAGGGCTCTACATGGAACCACTGATCATCTTTCCAAAGATACAGGAACTACTGTTGCAAAATGATGTTTGGCTACTCCACCCTCAGCTGGACAGACTACACCTCACAGCATGAATCCTGAATGGTCCAATGAAATAGAAAAATCATGCTCAGAGCCAGTTAAACAAATCCTGCTAAACAATAGGAAATCTGCAACCAGACAGATTTACCTGCAGAAATGGCATCATTTTGCCCCGTGGTGTCATCAATGGAACTTGGGTCAGAGCAGAGCGCCCATGCAGCAGCTATTGGATTACCTACTTATGTTAAGACAATCTGGACTGTCCAATAATACCATAAGGGTGCATCTTGCCACTATGTCCACCTTCAATGAACTGCTTAATGAAAACACTGTCCTTACACATCCAGTGATAAAAAGGTTTATGACTGGGCTGCAGAACCTCTATCCTGAAGTGACCCCCTGTCTTACCATATGACCTCGCATTAGTCCTTATGACTATTACAAGACCCCCATTTTAACCTATGGCCATGTGCTCTCTTCTGCACGTCAGTGAAGGCCACCTTCTTAATCACCATAATGTTGGCGAGAAGGATGTCGGAGATGGTAGCTCTCATGGCACATCCACCATATACGACCTTCTGTAAGAGCAAAGTATCCTTAAGACCACATCCAAAATTTCCACCCAAGGTTTTGTCAACTTTTCATGTAAACCAAATGATTCACCTCCCTAAACCACATGACAACCATCATCAGGCTAGTCTATACACCCTGGATGTTAAGTGAGGACTGGTACTTTACCTTGAAATGACAAAACCATTTAGAAAGTCACCCAAACTGTTTGTATCCATTGTGGAGTGGTCAAAGGGAGAGGCTATATGTAATTCAGGGGTTGGCAATCCATGACACCTGTGCCAAAAATGGCAGGGGGGCCAAGCCTGTGTGGGATGCGGTACTGCTCAGGCTCCCCTACTGGCCCCACTCCCCGCCAGCACTGTGTGGCTGGGTGGCAAGAGCTGCATGTCACTGTTCCAGGCCCCTGCTGGTTGTGCTTCCCTCCTGGGCAGCGCGGGCAGCAGGGACAAAGAAGCCACAGCGCATGTGGCTCCTGACCGCTGTTGTCTCTGCCCCCTGCTGGGCAGGGCTCGGGGGCAGCAGGTTGGGTCGGCCAGCCTGGAGCCAACTCCGACCCTGGAGTTGGAAGCTGCCTGCCAGTGGGGGTGAGAGCCATCCCCAGGTGGGACCCCAGAGGCCACCTGCTGGCAGGGGCAGGAGCCGGGCCTAAGCAGGACTCCAGGAGCCACCTGCTGGCAGGGGCAGCCCTGAACCAGAGGCCTGGCCCTGCCCACCTGTGTCCCTGCCCCTGGCACTTGCTGAGGGTGCGGTGGGCAGGGCTGGCTCAGGGGCTGGCAAAGGTTACCAACCCTTGATCTAAACAGAGGTTATCTAAATGGATTTCATCCTTTGTACACATTGCCTATGGACTGGCAGGCGTTGATCCACTGGGACGCATACTGGCATATACCATGAGGTCTATAGCGACATCCGTGGTGTTCCTAGATATTGTTCCAAGTGGGGACATATGCAAGGCTGTGACATGGGCATTGACAGATATTTTTGTGAAGCATTATGCCATTGAACAGACAGTATCATGTGATCCAGCAGTTGGACTATCGGTACTTAGAGTGCAGCTCAAAGAGATAACGCCGAAGAACCCACTACCAGTTAGGGGAACTGCTCGGTAGTCACCTGGAGTGGAGCACCATGGGGACACCACCTGGAGACAGAACTGAAGATTTCTCGCCTTTGTGCAGTAGCCAAGGTTATTCAGGATGCACGTCCCCATGCTGCTCTATATCCATCCTTCTCTCCTCTACTTCGGAATACTGGTACAGGTTGTTGCTGCTCCTTGGAAGAGAAGGAACTGAGGGGTTTGGATTGCGCATGCATCCTTAAGAGCAGCTCGAACAGTCGCGTGCTGCTGGGGATGTGCACACGGTCCCAGGTGCTCTGCTAGAAAATCTCCAATTGAAGACGTGGGGAGTGCAAGCACACCTTGAGTGGAGCAGCACAGACACACACATCTTGAAGATCCTTGGCTACTGTACAAGGATGAGTAACCTTCAGTTTCTTTTGTTTCTTTTTTACAGTGCAAATGTTTGTAATAAAAAATAGTAAAAATTATTGTACATTTTGTATGATGTAATTGAAATCAATATTTTTGAAACCGTAGAAAACATCCAAAATATTTAATTATTGTTTAATAAAATGATAAAGTGTGATTACTTTTTAAGCATGTGATTAATCATGATTATCTTTTTTAATCTCTTGATAGTCCTACTAGTAGGCTTGGTGAATTTACTTTTAAGTAAATAACTACTTGAAGTAACAAACTTATTTTACAGTTTCTTAGTTGTGTAGTGTTAGCAAGACAGAAAAAGATTGACATCTTAAGGTATGCCTGAAAAAATTAATTACATAACATGGTTTAAAATTATTTACCTAAAAATAGAAATTTGCTGAAAAAATATCCTATGATGTATTATTAGACAAGGGCTGTATTCCAGACTGCTGGGCAGATGGTACTTCCTTAAATATGTATTGTGCCAAGAAAAACAGACACACAAATTTAATCCTTAAGGCATAGAGCTATCCTTCTCCCCAGCTCTTCACATTCTCCCCCCCAACTAGTTTATTTTAAAAAGAAAATATTGAAATGATCTTTTAGTTTAATTATTGAAAATGCTGTATTTAAAAAAAAAAATAAATGCAAACATTTCCAAGTTGTCAAAAAACACAGTACACTTTGGAAGCTGGTATTTAATATGTAATGGCGTAGATGAGGTGTGAAAAATGCATTTGTTGCCTCCGGGATCAAGTATGTATCTACTGCAACATTATGAAGATGCTGACATACACTTAATAGAAATTTTTCATAACTTATAACACCATTAAGTTGTGGAGGAGAGAAAATTAAGCTTACTTAAGACGTTTTGTTGTATTTCGATATTAGAATGATTTGGCTGTTAAAATTTTTGATCTTGATAAAGCATTTATCTGTTGCCTAGAAAAAGATATTTGTAGAAATAACATAAAATCATTCTATAACTAACTGAGCAGGAAACAGCTTTTTTAAAAAAAAACAAAACAATTTTGAGAAGTCTGTGGTCTTTAAGAAAAGCTTAGGATACTGAATTTTGGATTCTCTACTGTCCATTTATGCCATACCAGTTGAGTGAGCTTTGTCCTTCCTTGCAGTGAGTGAAGATATGAAAGCAGTTCAATATTACTGTCTATTTTTTGGGGTCTTCCTGCTTGCCAAGCTACAGCTATTCTTGTCTGTCTAAGGTGAAAAGGCCCGCTTGACTTGGTTGTCTTAACTTATTAGGAAAGGTAGAGGTATTTTGTTTGGTATAGATTTTTTTAGATTAATTATTAACTTAAATTTTGTTTGTGCCTTCAGTAAACTATCAAAATTCTAGACGTTTCACGGAAACAAAAATATTCACCATCCCTGCATTTAAAGCTTACAGTCTAAAATTGAGAAGATAAAAGTAGTGGGGATTATAAAGAGAGAAAAAAAGGCAGAACTGGGAGAAGGACAAATGTTTAAATAAGATAACATGGTTATTTAAGAAGGAATTTATAATTTTGGATGGCTCTGTCTCTTAGATGAGTCAGTGAATTTATTTATTTATTTTACATCTTCATAGGTGACATGATGTAAGCTTTTGGTGAGGATTTGATTGAGGTGAGGGAGCTGGCTTGGTGGACCACATTTGAAATGTCATTTTAATGCTCTGAGGGCAGCACAGAACTTAAGAGGAATGAGGTTGTAGTAGGTTCCAGAAACGGAGCATCACAGTTGGTCTCATGAATGGGCTGGAAAGTTTTTCTTTTTCATATAGCATTTGCAAAGCAACATTACATAATGCAGGTGTAGGTCCATAAGTGATTTCAAGGCCTCAGCTAGGATGTTGCAGATATCACCCAATTCATCTTTGAATCCATATTTGGGAAAAGGCTTTATGATGTATTTGATGGTTAGGATGTTCTCGTCTCAGTTGCATGAAGGAGATCTTCTACTTGTGAATCTACTTTGATTTTCTGCCTGGGCATCAAGCAGATGTATCATTCATGGCTTGTTTGGATGAGGTTCAGTCCAGTCCAAGGTCTGCATGGAAGCTGAAACTGGGGGGTGGCTTGTTGGTTCAGTAATAATGTGCTTGTTTGGAATGGTAGATGAAGTCCAGACACTTTGCCTTTCTGTGGCTGGATGCAGAGACATGAGCATTCATGTGAGGTCCATAGTGGTTTTCCCCTCTATCTGGTGCTGGTGAGGCCACATCTGGAATTCTGTGTCCACTTTTGGACTCCACACTACAGAAGGGATGTGGACAAATTAGAAAGAGTCCAGTGGAGGGCAACAAAAATGATGAGGGGGCTGGGGCACATGATGTACAAGGAGAGACTGAAAGAACTAGGCTTATTTAGTCTGTAGAAAAGAAGACAGAGGGAGGATTTGATGGCAACTTTTGGCTACTTTAAGGGGTGCTCCAAAGAGGAGGGAGCGAGGCTGTTCTCAGTAGTAACAGAGGACAGAACAAGGAGCAATGGTTTCAAGATGCAGCTGGGGCGATCGAGGTTGGATATTAGGAAAAACTTTCTCACTAGGAGGGTGGTGAAGTGTTCGATGGGTTACCTAGGGGGGTGGTGAAATCTCTCTCTTTGGAAACATTTAAGGCCTGGTTAGGCAAAGCCCTGGCTGGGGTGATTTAATGGGAGTGGTCTTGCTTTTAGCAGGGGGTTGGACTGGATGATTTCATGAAGTCCCTTCCAACCCTATGATTCTATAATTATTTGAGGCATTATTGGGGACGTTGTCCATAACCCACCAAAGGGGAAGTTCAGGAAAGTAGGCTCAACAATGAAGATTCATGTCCACGTTATGGGAACAAGCGGAAGATCAGCTGCCAAGTTGCTGTGTTTAGTGTTGGCTCCGGTGTATTCAGCTACAAAATATTGTGCACTAGTGTGGACAAGAAGCTGCCATACCCAACTTGTGGTTAGGAAGCTGAATCAATTTATTGCACAAGTTTTCGTGGGAGAAAATCTCACTTCATCAGAAATTTGAAGATGCAGAACTTACAGAATGGGAGGAAAGTAAATGCAGGGAAGTGTAAGTCATAGGGTCAGGATAGACTGTTACAGCAAATCAAAGCAGTTGTTTAGATTCAGATAGTGAAGAACAGCGTATTAGAGGGAGGTGAGGTAAAAAGAAGGAAAAATCACCTGGTGTAATAAGAAAAGCACCTGAAATCCCTGTTTAACCCTAAGGCAGTAGTGTCAGATCTGCATATGAATTACAATTTTGCATGTGGTTGTGGTAATGACACGTAATTTAAGCATGCAACATAACTTGCTTGTTTGAAAATCAGGATTTTTTTTTTAATTGTAATTTTTTGGTTTTGAAAGTTAAGAAAATACATACACTTTACCCCTCACTTGATCTAAAATTATCTGAATTTGTTCACTTGCAAAGCCCCGTTTCCTCCTTTTTTTGTTATGGGGAAAGAATTGTATGTGTGGTAAATAGAGTTACTGCAGAATTGGAATTTAAATGCAGATTTGACACCATTGCCTTAGGGTTAAATAGGTATTTTGGGAGTTTTTCTTATTACAGCTGGTGATCTTGCCTTCTTTTTACCTCACCTTCCTCTAATACAGTTTTCAAACGTGGGGTTGGGACTCAGAACTGTGTCACATACCCTTAGGTAGGCGGTTGTGCCCCCCAGCTGCTGGTGCCAAAAGACTGGAAGGCATTGCTCAAGATGTAAGTACTGGGTCCCCGGGGCAGAACTGCTTTTTTTTTTTCAACTGGGTTCCAAGGAAAAAAGTTTGAAAACCGCTGCTCTAATATGCTGTTCTCCACTGTTTGAATCTGAACAGCTGCTTTGATTTGCTTTTACAGTCTGACCTGATGCTGTGACTTATACTTCCCTGCATTTATTTTCCTCCCATTCTTTAATTTCTCCATCTTCAAGCATCTGACTGAAAATGCCACAGGACCTCCTTGTTTGTACTTTTGTCTATTGATCAGTGGTTTCCAAACTGAATTGTTTTGGTTTTGCATCGTATTATTTTGACGTTGTGTTGTTTATCAGCTAGACTATTTGATTTTATTCTGATCAAAGAAAGAAGTCAGAATCTCTTTGTGTGATCCTTGTTTTGGTGATAATGACAGTAATTTCTGGACATGTAACAGGATAATCCCCAGACTGCAGAAGGGAGTAATGGATGGTACATTTGAAGTCTATTGTTATAGGCACCTGTTTTATTAAAAATAAGTCCATTTTTGATACTTACATGTGAGAGTCTCATGAAGGAGATATAAACTCAGTTGCAAAACCATTTTAATAAAGGTGTCACAATCTGTAGAAGAGTTTCAATTTAAAAAATAAAAGTTAGAGTTTTCCTGTGTGGAATTAAACAAGTATTAATAAATGAGTTACAAATTTTCTTTCATGGAATTGTCACTCTGCTTGCATACAAACCACATTACTTTTTTAGCAATATAGCCTTCTCTGGGACATTGGCCTAGAAATGTCAACTGGAAATTTTTTAATTACATTTCACATTTTAGTGATAGGGAAAATGAAACCATCTATTGATCTGTTCTAGATAGGGATTTAGAAACATCTTGAGGTGATAGAGAACAGTATGTGATGAGAAGAGATTTCAAAGCAGCAAACAATTTGGGTTTTTGTTTTTGGAGGTGCTTGGGAAGCTGTACAAATTGAAAACAAATAACTAAAATGGGACGTAATAGCCCAGAAAACTAGCTGCTATAAATAAATATATAAATAAAATCCAGCTGTTGCAGATTTCTGATCAGTTTTTAAAGAAAGAAACTGAGTGCCAATCCTAACCTGAAGGTGTCAGAAGCATAACTAAGTATAAGAAGCTTGTCACTAGTCATCCCTTGCCTGTAGTATTATAATCTCCTTCTCTGAACTCTCTTCATCTCTTATCTTCCCATTTCTGGTCTATTCAAGAATATAGTGCTGGAATTGCTCTTTGTCCTTGAAGACTTTCACTGGCTTTTTCTTACTGAAACAAGGTAGAATTTCTTGCTTTGACCTTCAAATCAGTTACTAATTTCCGATTAGGCTTCCCTTGCGAGACTATTCCACAATTTAATTAATAGAGCTAATTATCAGGAAGTTTTCTTGATAGTCATCTTAATTTTTTTCCTTTCTTAATTTCATTCCGTGAACTCTCTTACTTGTTCTTCTTCTATCACCATAATAACTCCTCTCCTTGGTGTTGTCAGATACTTGTAGATGGTTTTCATATCCCCACATCCAGTAATAAATTAGCTAATATTTTCTTATTTAATGCTCTTAATAATTTCCAATAAAACAATCCTCACTGTTTCCTCACAAATTTCTGTCACTCTTTCTTGAGCTTACTCCAATTTGTCTATAGCTTTCCTAGAGCTGAAAGAAAAATGATATGCTCTGAGCTTTTGTTTCCTTATCTGTAAAATGGGGATAATGATAATGCTTTTCTATGTAAAGTGCTTTGAGATTTAAAGATGAAAAAAGCCTTATAAGGTTATGTATTATATTCCAGGCAGGCCAGATTAAGGCCTTGGGGGCACAGAGCTGTCAACCTTTGTGGGGTTCCCTCATTGCAGCGGCACCGTGCCTGGGGGGTGAGGTGCCTAACTCCACCAGTGCTGGGGCTTGGGGTCAGGGTCAGGGGTTCCTGGGCCCTGGCCAGCACTGCTGCAGGGGGCCTGGGTGGGCAGGGGCTGCAGGCAGGGCACTTGTCCTGGGGAGCTGGGGCCGAGGGTGAGCTGTACCCCTCCTCTCTGACATGCTGCAGGATGGCCTGTACTGTGCTGAGTGATGCCGCTGTCTGGGCTCCACCTATTCCCTGCTGCTAGATCTGCCCCTCAGCAGGGAGGTTCGTCCCAGTCTGGACTTGACCTGCAGCTGCTTCCTTCCAGGAGCAGGGCAAACCAGATGGCAGTGCATCACAGTGCTCTATGAGAGGCTGCAATGGCGACTGCCTCCTTGTCCCTCTGCTGGGAGCACTTAGACTATGGTAAACCCAATATGGGGGTAGAGGTGGAGCTGGGGACAGGACAAAAAGTCTAGTCCGCGGATGAGGTGGATGGAGAATTCTGCTGTGTAAGCAGTGCTTCTAGGCTGGCTGCGAAGCAGCATTGCAGTGGCAGGGACCCTCCTTCTCTTCCTGGGACCTCTGTGGGCCAGCCACCAAGCTCGCGTCATGATGGAGGCAAGGCAGCTCGTTGCCAGCGTTGGGTCCTGGCCAGTGACGGACAAGGAGGTTCAGCTGATTGACAGCCAGTAGTGCACCAGAGCTGGATTATTGCGGTGCCTGCAGGGGCCCCACCTTAGCTTGGTGCCTGAGGTTTAAGCCTCTAAAGCCCCTGTGGTAATCCAGCCCTGATTCTAGGTGTGGTCCCATCTGAACTATATAGAGAGGGCCTTTTGGGTCAGTGTTATGTGGCATCATATTTCAGGGTGTGCAGCCCACAGTTCCAGGTGTTTTATTCTGTTTTTTGACGTGCTTTTTTATTTTTCCTGTTGACTGTCACCTTTTGGTCACTTTCAGCATAAGTACTGCCCAGATTTCTCTTTGCTACTGGACACCTGTATTGGGGATTTTTCCTTAGTTGTATTAGCTTGTATTTTATTTAGATGGATCTCATACGTGAACTTCTTTAAGGCAATGGTCCAGAAAGTGCTTAACTATGCACTTAACTTTAGAATACACTAATAAAAAGGGAATACTGATATTTGTAAAAGGGAACCATGTGATTCAGTATTTTATTGATTTGAGGACAAGATATTTGTTTTATTATAGTGGGGCAGTACACCACCATATTTGATATTGCATCCATGTTGAGACAGAGAATCAGTTTCAAATATTTATTGTACTTTGTGAACTGGTTGGACTTTCTAGGGCGTTTTGAAGAAAACCCCTTTGTTATAATTATACCTATTTCAAAGAGCATCACATGACCAATTTTTAAAGAGAGGGTAATGTTTCCTACCGACTCTTTTTAAAAAGGTAGTAGAGCACTGTGGAGTATGAAGTGTGTATAATGTTCTTCTAAAGAAGTTGGGAAAGTAAGCTTGTTAAAAGGTACAACATGTTTTGTATAAACAAATGAACTTAAAAAAATTACTGTTTTGAATATCATCATAACTTTTGTGTTGACACAATATTACTGGTGACATAAGGTATGAGGACTGTATAAGTGTTATGTTGACACAATGATTGAGGGCTTAGGATGAAACAGTGTATTAGACACGCCATTTAGTATGATTCAACAGGACTTCAGAAAATACAATTATAATCCATCATGCAAGGATCTGATCCCAACCCTGCATCTCTTTTAAATGTTGCTGTGAATATGCATTAACTCAGTCAGGTCCAGTTATTCCAGATGGGGTCTAAATGCTCTGGCCAAGCTCTTCTGGATACTTCTCCAACTTTCAAAAGTCTAAGGAACAAATACATTATTCAGCAGTAACAACGGTAAACAAACAAAGGGAAGAAACATGCAAAGAATCTCAGGATACTGATCATCTTTCTGCAGAGGAGCCCTAGATGGGCTAGTTCAAATCAAAGTCCACTGGTTCTCTAGCAAAATTATAACTTACAGTTTCCCCACTTCAGCTCATGAGAGCTGCATTCCTTTTAGGCAAGGAAAAGGCTGTGCTTGCTACAGGGCTTGTTCCTGGGAGTGGAGAAATTTCAGCAATCTGCTTCCTTTTGAGAGATACCCCTTACAGATCTGAGTGGTGTTCTTTTAAACTCCTCCTCCTTTCCTACATGGCGTGCACTGGAGTGGGTCTCCTGCACCCCAGAACAACCCCTTAATGCCTAATAGGGTGACTAGATGTCCCGATTTTATAGGGACAGTGCCAATATTTAGTATGGGCTTGTTCTTACATAGGCATCTATTGCTTCCCATCCTGTCACTTGCTCTCTCGCCACCCGAATCCCTATCAACTTCATCACATCACCCTTACACAGTGTCTCTTTGTCCCCCTGGGCTATGTCTGCATCACAATAGCTAAGTCAATTTTATTAAGCCAACTCAATAAAGTCTACTTAAAGTCGATTTTAAGTAGATCTTATTAAGTTGGCTTAGTGAGGCCGTATTGCATCGTCAACTTTATAAAGTCAACTTAAGGCAGGGGATCCATTTTAAGTTGACTTAATAAAGTTGACTTTAAATGGGTCCCCTGGCTTAAGTCAGCTTTATAAAGTTGACTTAAATGGCCCCACTGCACTAAGTTGACTTGATAAAGTTGACTTTGGTGGCCACATTGTGTTAAGTTGACTTAACCCTTAAAGTTGGCTTTAAAGGTAGGATTTAAGTTGACTTAAGAAAGTCCTTAAGTTGACTTAATGACCTCCATATGTGGCCAGGGATTTGCTTAAATCGACTTAAGTCCATAGTGCAGACATACCTCTGGAGTGCTATTAGATCATAGGCCCTGGTTTATACATGTGCTTCTTTGTTTAGCTAATGAATCTGGTCTTTTAACTTATCCACTAAAAACAAATGCTTTTGGATCCAGATGGCCCAGGTTTAATCCTTGCAGATGTGTGGAGGGTTCCTTTCCTTGAGGATCTCTGATGTTGGGATTAGTTTACCTGGCTGGCCTACTGTGTAATTCACACTTCAACAATTAGTTTTTATTTTACCCACTAGAGTGGGGACAATTTGTAAATTATGCCCCTACTCAGGTCATCTGTATTGGAGTGAACCAAGACACTCTGAATTTAAAAGCATGAGTCTTTATTGTTTGAGCTGAAGTAGCAGGTCGCTTTCAAAGGCAGTATGAAACTCATAAAATTCAGTAGGTGGTGTAGCCATTACAGGGGAACAAGGCCACACTCTTAGCATGGATTATACAATATTTACTGTAGCAGAGGAAGCTCAGGGCATTTTGGGATAGCTATTAGGTTGCTCTGGAGAAGTATACAATATGCTCAATGTTTGATTTGTTGACAAAATTTTGTTTATACTTTAAGAAACAGCATCATTGTCATTCACTGCTGGCTCTGGGAGCAGTGAATTTGGTCTTTCTCTGTCCCTCCCCGCTTTACTCTTCTTACAACTCAGATTCCAGCCTTTTCCACCTCAACTCCTGCTTCCTCCTGGAGACTGATGAGCAATGTTAAGCTCACAAGATGTGCTGTTGATCCAGGAAAAGACACACCAGGAATTCTTTATTCAAGTTGTGTGGCTGTCATTTAGGACTTACACAAGAACAAATGGGATATTCAGTCTATACAAAGAACTGTGAAGGCTGAACAAATATTACAGAGACAGGGTTGGGGAGGTGATATCTTTTAGTGGACCAACTTCTGCTGGTGAAAGAGACAAGGTTTCAAGCTTACACAGAGCTTTTCTTCTGACCTGGGAACTTAATTCATAACTCTGCTAGGTCTTGTCTATACTAGCACTTATGCCAACAAAACTTCTGTTGCTCAAGTGTGTGGGGAAAAAAAAAAATCTCCCAAATGACAAATTTAACTTGTGTGCACAGTGCTGTGGCAGCAGAAGATGCTTTCCTGCCAACATGGTTGCTGCTGCTGTGTATGTGGCTTTATTTGTCAGCAGGAGAGCTCTCTCTCATCAACATAACATGGCTACACGAGCACTTCTGTCTACAAAACTTATGTCACTCAGACTGGGGTGAGGAGTGGTTCACATCTTGAGAGACAAAAGTTTTGCTGACATAACCAGTGCTTTAGACAAGGCCTTGGACACCAAAAAATGATAGAATTATTAAAGATACTGGGTTTCTGACTCATTACAACAATAACCCTCCTTTGTCCTACAGTTAAAGAAATATTAAATGGTCTCTTGTAACTTTTGCGTTTAGCTCTGGCACTCTAAGTACCTTTGCCAGACCTGAAAAACACTCTGTGAAAACTCCAAAATCTGTCTCTTACCAATGGAAGTTGATCTAGTGAAAGATATTACCTCATGCACCTTGTCTCTCTAATAACCTGGGATGAACAGCTACAAAAACACTGAAAACAACTTTAATTATGAACATTTTAGTCATTTAGCAGAGATTCACTTGGTATACACTGAATGAGGGGTATTTGATAGCAGCCTTTAGCTCCTTGAAGGGGGTTCTAGGGAGGATGGATCAAGGCTGTTTACAGTGGCAGCAGACTGGCAGAACTAGGAGCAATGGTCTCAAGGTGTGGTTGGGGAGGTCTCAGTTGGATATTAGGAAAATCTTTTTCACAAGGAGAGTGGTGAAGAGTAGAAAAGGTTACCTAGGGCTGTGGTGCAATCTCCATCCTTACAAGTTTTTAAGGTGCAACTTGACAGATCCCTGGCTGGAATGATTTAATTGGGGTTGGTCTTGCATTGAGAAAGGGGTTGGACTAGATGGCCTTCTGATGTCCCTTCCAACCCTAATAATTCTGTAAAGTTGGGTTATATGTTGTTTTTCAATATATGTTGGAAATGGAAGTGAATGGCTTATGAAGTGTGTGATCAAGTAATGTGACTGTTGGCAAAGAAAGCAGTTGACCTTGAAATAAGATAAAAAGTCAGATAGCTAGGGTAAAGGCTAAATTGTGAAACTCTTTGGAAGCAGACAAGAATTTTTGTTTGAGCTAATGAGTTACAGATGAAAAAATCTTTGTCTCCCGAACAACTAAGTGTCCTAAGGCTGCACAGCAGGGCCAACACTGGCCCCCAAAACCATTCCCCCACCCCCCCCCTGCACCGGCCCTACTTCCTGGCCCAGGTCCAGCCCCTGGGGGTAATCCAGCCCCAGGTCCCTGGCCAGGGTTGGTGCTAGATCACTGTCCTGCTGCTGCAGCAGCCCAGCCACAGGTCCCCTGCCAGGGTCGGGGCCAGATATGGGGGAGAGCTCAGGGCAGTCACAGACTCTGTGAGCCTACGCTGCCCTTGGGGCACTGATGGTGGGACTGGGGGGCTTGCCCCCCCCCCCATGCCCTGCACCAGCAACACCTGTGCTGCATAGTGCTTATGTGTATTGTGTCTACACTAACAAATTTCTTTGGGCATAAGCTTTCTTTGGCTGCTACCCACCTTGTCAGATGCAGTGGGTTGCACCCACGAAAGTTTATGCCCAAAGAAATCTGTTATGCTATAAGGTGCCACAGGACTTTTGTTGTTTTTGCTGCACACACATTAATCTGGCTGTCTTTCGGGACCTGTATAGTGTCTTAACAGTGGCAGGAATATTTCAACTGGCAATACTGAAATTAAAAATAAGTTTAAGCAGATTGCTGTGGTGGTGGTGGTGGTGGGGCTTTTATTATTCAGTATTTTAAGCCTTAGGCTATGTCTACACTGGCCAATTAGTCCAGGCTAAGCAAGCTTAGTCCAGACTAATTTGGATCAGGTCTACATTGGGCTCTGCCAAGTTCGAACTAAGCAATTGCATAGTTCATAGTTGGCAAAGCTAAGTTCAAACTAGTATGATGTAGTTGTGGTTTGAATTAAGTGGTTAGTTTGAACTAGCCACGCTGACTAGTTTGAACTAACTTTTTAGTTCAAACTAAAAAGCCGCAGTTAGTCTGAACTAGCCTAAGGCTAATTCAGAATAAGCTTGGACTTATTTAGTTCAGAGTTGCAAGGCCGAACTAAATAAGTAGATGTAGACATAGCCTAAGTGTCTAAGCTGTTCTCTTTAACTAAATGCAGAAGAATCAGTCCAGATGCCACTAAAAAAAAAGGAAGTAATCAGAGTATCCATCAGTAACAATATTCATGTTCTAGTAAATATTTCAGCATTGTTAACTGTTGACTGTTTAAAATAACTTGTATTTGGGTATCTGTTTGTGCCTCTTGTAATTATTTAGTTTATTTGCCAATAAATAACTCATGGATTTTTTACTTTGAAAACTTGAAGCTGAAATCTTAGGCCATTAAAGATGATGGGAATCTGGGCATTTACTTCAGTGGGACCAGGTTTTTACTCTGAATATTTTATGAATATCTTGAAATGGATTGACGTGTGGGTGGGAGGCTGAGGGAAGAGATGTCTATGGTAACAGGGAAATCAGAACTTTTAAATATACTGAGAAAAAAGTAATGAAATCTGGGACCTTTCACATTTCTACATATATATCCCAATATAAATCCTGGAGCAATAATCTTGAATTTTTATGCAGCTACAACTATGAGTTTTGGCATCATAGAATAATTTACCATAGCATGAGAAATGACTTAAATTGGATCTCACATCTCTTTCATGATGATGCTTTTCTCTGCATATGCCAACTTGAATCTCTTTTTTAAAACTATTTGATTATGTATGTTGGCAACAGTGTAACAGAGTTTTAAAAACATTATAAATCTAGTTTCTTACAACATGAGAAAAAAATCCAAAAGTTAGAATAAAGCATAACCACAGTAAGGTGATATTGCTGTCATTTTTCTTTGTTTTTCCCTTTCATTTGGCCAGGCTTCAATCTTATTACTATATAGTTGTCTGGGAATAAGAAATCCATATATGCCTATTCAATTTCAGTTTTCATGTTTTGTAAGAAATTATATAACAATTCATATTTTTTAAAACATAGGATTTTTAGGAAATATGTAAGTCTAATCTCCTTACATGGGTCTTCAAATTGTATTTCTGTAGTTAGACCCAACAGGTGTGTAATATGTTTGTATCTAATTTTTTAAATGTTGTTACCTAAATTTTCAAAAAAATGGATTTTTTAAATTGTAAATTACATTCATGAAGATAAAAGTCAGTGTTTAATTTTTTAAATGTTTAATTAAGAGTGTAAATCTTTGAGGCTTTTAGTAATTGATTGTTTGGAAAGTTTGTCACCGCCAAACTGTTTAACAGCAGCAGCAACAAAAAACCTATTAACTATTGTGGGGTTTAAACTGCAACCAGTTTTTCTATATGATTTCACAAGTTGAAAGTTAAATTGGAACTATTAACAAAGATTGGTACAGTTTGGAGACACAATGACAATCTCATGTAAACATGTTATTTGCTTTGAATGTGGAGGTTTTAATGTTATGAATGTAATTTATGGCTGTAACCAAGCTATGGTTTAATTAGATGTATGTACATTGTAGTGTCTTCTTTCATTTTCTCTTCCTCATTATTCCCTCATAACCCCCATGTTCAAGTACTGGAATTTTTCCAAAATGAACCTCATATTTTTCTTGTTGACTCTATTTGCAACCTCTGCAAGGTATATTCAATATCTGTACCACTTTCCAGTTTATAGTCAGAGAATTTGAATCATATGGCATCAACCCTGGTTGCAGGGAAAGAGTCAACCTCTGAGGTTGCTGTGCTGCTGCTTCTATGCAAATTACGTTGTATGCCCGCTACTCTATTGAGAGTTACCTTTCTTTACCAGTTCTGTTCCTTGCTATAGCAACCAGCAGAAGGAATGGAGCTGGAAGAAGAAAGAGCCGTGGGAACAGGAAGGAAAATCAGGGGAACATCATTTCCCCAGATACTCTTCTTTTGGACAACATATATTCTTTCAGACTAGTTTATTGCTATCTCTATAACATATTTATATTAAGACAAATATTTATTTTACAGTAACTTTAGCCAAAATACATAATATATACTTTTCATATGCATATTTTGAATTTACTACAATGCAGATTAAACTCTACTATTTTCAGTAGCCGATCATGAGATAACCTGCTAAGTTTAACTAGTTAAATCTCTGATCCAAAAGGGTAGCTGTGTTAGTCTAGTTCAGCAAAACAAACAAGGAGTCCTGTAGTTCTTTTAAAGCCTAACAGATTTATTTATTGAATGAGCTTTTGTGGGAGAAAATCGCACTTTGTCAGTCGCTTTGAAGATAAGCATGGGGGGAAAATAAATCTATATATCTATATTCAATATTTGACAACTTATAGATGCTATAGGTATCTAACTATTGTTATGTTAGCAAGAATTTCAGTTTAAAACATCTGCACAAGTGTTTCAAACAAAGATATTTGTAATTTCTGTTGGGCTTGTTATTTATTCTCTTTTGGATAAATTGGCAGAACTGAGTTCCAAAGGGGTAGTCGTGTTTAACTGGTATCAGATCAGTCAAAGTTTTAGAGAAACTTATTTATCACTTAAATTTGTTAGCCTTTAAAAGTACCACAGGACTCCTTGTTTGTTTTGGTGAACTAGAATAACATAGCTATCTGCCCCTTTGGAACCTGGAGATACTTGTCAGTGTAAATTAAACAGAAGTTCAAGTAAAGCTGAAGGTACTGCAAAGGAATTCTCATAGTGGCACTAGTGTTATAGTCATGAGGGACGTTAACAAGGAGTCTGGGATTTATGCTGTTTTTGATTTGAGGCTTAAAGGTTTGCTTGCTTTTCTTGAATATTTAAATTTGCCTTTACCTCTTTTCCTCCTAAAATGAAACATATACAATAACACTTGTTTTCTTGGGGTAATGATTTTGTAATCTCACAAAGAACTTTTGTGAACTGCTTGGCTTTTTGACAGTATGCTCAATTTGAGGAGCTTGTGATCAATAGCTTCATCCCTATTGTCCTCCTTTTTCATGTATTCTTCCTGATGCACAGAAGACTGCTTGGATCTAAATGGGCCTTTATGGTCAAATAATGTCAGCAGTCTTGCCCTGAAAAATCCCCCTTCCTTTCCTCCCTAAATATTCTGTTCTACTTTGTTACAGTACTGCACACACAAGTGTGACTTGACTTGCCACCAAAATAGAACAGCCTTGGGAATGAAACGCTAATGTTTAAAAACATTATGTAATAGAAGAGGAATCAAAGATGATTGAAATGTTCATCTGAAAATATAGAAAATTAAACATTTAGGATTCTTGGTACAGGGAACTAAATGGCCTATGAATAGCATAAGAAGTCGTTTTTTTTATTTGAAGGTTACTACTGGTTTGAATTGGGCCCAGCAGGTTAGGAGAAGGTAGAGATGGTATTTTCAGAAGTGGCCAACACTGGCTTAACTCTACTTTCTTTGAAGCCTAAATGGTTAAATAAGTTGTTGGATGCTGGCCTTCTTGTTTCACTATCACATGCTTTATTAGATACTAATATGCTACACTGATCCATAACATTGTAATTGATTTTCTTCTTCTTGTGTTCTCTGGTAGTATTGTTAGATCTTGGAGGACAGTTATATGGGAATTCTTTCTTTGGTAAATGGTTGTTTTTCACCAGTCTCCACCATCCCTTTTTTAGAGGAGCCCTCTTATAAGGGCCTGATCCAAAGCCCATTGAAGTCAGTGGAAGTATTCTCATTAAAGTAATTGCCTGTGATTTAGACCACAACACAAGGTTATAAGTGAAGACATCTTTTCTTCAAACCTTTGGTTAAAAATGAAAAGTAAGCAGTGGCTTTAAAGTTCATATTGTAATTTTTGGTATATGCACATGTTAAAATGGACAAGTGAGGTTTTTTTGTCTGTCATTCAATAAAATATGTGTAATTCCTGGAAATGTGCCGTAGTAAGTGTGTCAGGCTTCATGTACAATTAATTATGCAACCAAGAAAAATCATTTCCCTCAGGCTAATTGCATAAATTTCTGTAGCCTTAAAAGGTTAATGACTGCCAAGCATTGTTGATGCATAGAACACACTAACAACTGGTACTATTTGAATAATTTGTACAGTCAGACTAGCCTTTATTGTACAAAGGGTGTCACCCCAAGACAGACAGTAAATATTATCCTTTTCATGTCTGTGCTAAAAATATGTAGTTCACTTAACAAAGCTTGAAATTAAATACATCAGTTCTAAATCACATTACATCCTTAGATTTATTTCATAGACTAGTTAGATACTGCCCTTTTAACTTTTAATTATACTAGCCTTTTTTGTAGACAATAAAGGAAGCAAAAGTACACGTAAGTTAAAGGAAAATTGAAAGGTTTTTTTTAACAAGTTTAGAAAAGCAATGGTCATATTTTAGACAGTTTATGGAAGTGAAGGAGAGAATTTCGATTAATGCATAGTTGTGCATTTTATGCACTTTCTTTGAGTGTTGTATTAATTTTGCTAGGTTTCTAGTATTGGTCTTAGTATGATGCTACCAACTTCTTTTCAACAGTAATAGACAAACTTCTTAAAATATTACTTAACCAATGCTCTTGTCTTTGATTGGCCTCCAGGATCTATCTCAGAACTCTCTGGAATTGAATTACAATACTGTCCCGCCGTGTAGACAAGCCCTTAGAGCAGGGGTTAACAAAATTGTCACTCAGCTAGGGGTCCAGCTTCAAAACTAGGTGCCTAGCTAAGACACCCTTTCCCACCAAAGCACACACCCTCTTTCTTGCCACTAAAATGCCACTGAATCCCTAGAGGAGCCAATGATTTTATTCTATTTTTTTTGTCACCAGAGGGCACTCCTTCACTGCATTATCACTAGGATGTCTAGCTCCACAGTGAAAGTGCAGTGGAGGAGCACCCTCTAGTAACTAAAAGTGAAACAGCTGGCTCCTAATTTTTTTAAAAATAAACAAACCCACAGCTGGCTGCTAGGCACCAGCCAGCATCTTTTAGTTTCCATGGCAACTTGGCACCCGGGTTCTGTCGAGCCCTGCCTCAGAGACACTTAACAGGGAACAGTCTAATGAGGGAAGCAGGATTTGTAGGAAAGTGAGGCACTGTAAGATGGTAGCTGAAACTACTACAAATGTGACAATGTTGTGAGGAAGTTGTCCACTCCCTTCAACTCTTGTCCCATTATTAGATATGCACCTGCTAAGTGGAGATGTCAGGCATCTTAGAATATTGCTAATTTTCGAGTGCTTATAGTGTCTAGAGCAGTTGTTCTCAATCTTTTCTTTGCCAGGAATAATTTTGAGGCACACTGCCATATAGTCTCCAAATGAACTCATGAATATTCATGAGCCAATCCAGAGTTCTTTGAATAGTTTTTCAAAAAATTCCATGTCACATCTGCTCAGACCTGATGGCACACCTGTGTGCCGTGGTTGGGAAACAGAGGTCTAAAGACTGGGGACCAGCTTCTCCACTGGACTACCCTAGTGTAAAACTGGTGTAATTCTATTGAAATTGTGATGTTATACTGGCATAGAATTGTTGGAAAACACTGGAAGATATGGCCTTCTTGGTGTCTCTGACTCTTACAATATGTATTTAAAAATATTATTTTGCCATTATTGACAAATTTTGCATAGAGGTCAGAGAGAGATATGACTATCATAATGTGGCCTTAATTACCTTAACTCTTTATTTAGGTCAGTAATATAAGCAAACAGTGTTCAAAATAAAGTCTTATAGTGTTTCCATAATTCATTAGTCCATTTTATCTTTTAGATGCAGAAAGCGTTAATTTTTTAAAAATGATTAATTTGCATAACAGTTGATTTCCAAAATGCAGTCTTTGGGCTAGGAATAACTGAGTTTGAAGAAGACTGTTATCATTCACTAAGGCTATTCAGAACCAGTTCCAGATACCACATTTGATGGTATTCGTCTGGCTGCTGTTGACCAGTTTTACTATCTTGACTCTACATTTATCAGCAATGTATATCTTGATGCTGCCCTGACTGGTAAAATTGGCAAAATAGCTAGGAGTTTTGGTCCTTTACAAAACGGAACCTGGAACAATAACAAATTGTCAACTAAAGTGAAAATCATATTTGAGATGTGTTTTACCCACTTTTCTACATGACTCAGAAACATGGATGACTTATACCAGACACACCAAGCAACCAAACAGTTTTCGTAGCACTTGCTGTTGTAAAATTCTTCAAGGAAGATGGCAAGGTAAGATGACCAATGTGTAAGTGTTAACTTGTGTTGGATGTCATTCATGAGGAAGTTGGTTAGGAAGAAAAGATCTATGTGGCTTGGGCATGTCAACTGAATAGCAAAGTACAGAATCCCGGGGAATGTACTGTGCTCTGAAGCTTGTGAAGGGTCTAGAAAGAAAGAGAGGCAGACCACTGTGTGGATTTCCGGAAACTTGCAAAGATAATTTATTATCCCTTGGAATCTCTGGGATGATTAGGAAAGGAGTGCAGACTGTCACTCTGATTGGCAGAGTTAGCTTACAGATGGAATGAGGCTGACTGGATCAAACTTTGTGGTTGGTGCCAGAGAAGGAAAGAATTTGCAGGTCAGATTGAGTATTGCTTTTGCATGGGTGTCCCCTACCTGTGGACGTGGCTATCATTTGCCTATCACAGTCTCAGCAGCCAGAAAAGAATTCATTGGTGTGTACACCATGCTCTGTAAAGAGTGGTGCCATTGATAGATGACTGATTATTGAAAAGGGAATAAATAACTATCTTTTAAATTATGATTTGGAGTTTGAGTTTCAACTCCTGGTTCATTCGCTTAATGCAAAGTATTTCTAACTGCTATTTTTTTTATAGTGATGAGAAAGGGACCAGCTTCTCAACAAAATATGATAGAAAAAGTAATATCTAATATGTGTCTTGTGGGCTTATGGGAGTACCAAACTGATACTGGTTTTCATTTTGAACATCGCGCAAGATTAAATAATCAAGTATAATACATGTGACTCTATGATCTATTCTTCTAGCTCATATTTGGTTTCTAATTCAGCTTTATATGAATGCTACAATTAAACATTTGGGATATCTCCATATTTCCTGAATTGCTCAAAATAGGTATTCAGAAATCTCATGAGTATGTAAATTCATTCTTTTTAATTCAGATGATTTGACTGCCAACAGTAACATTTTTATTTGTACTTAAAGCAAAACATTTTAAAAAATTCCCAATAATAAATCATTGACCTTTCCTCTAAGATAAGTTGCAAGTTTCTGTGTAATCAGTAGTTTAAGTTAATAATCTTTAAGAAAAATAGCCATAAAAAGTTTACATTTAATTGCTTCTGGGGTGCTCTATGAGGAAAGGACAATTATTCCTGTGATTTCCCCCGCCTTGGGATCTCTGACTGAAGCTGTATTCTCAGAAGGTTTACATTTTGTAATTGTCCTTGAGATAGCAGCCTCTAAATATGGGAGGACAGGATATAGGCTCTCTGTTTGTTTAGTGCTGGTTTGTGGAGAGAGTTCCCTGGTTAATCTCAGGTGAGGTGGTCTGCCATGCTGCAGTCTGTCTTGCTGCTTTTGTCCAGATGAATAAGTTAATGTGAAATTGATAGAGTTCAAATCCACATCTCATCTTGATTGCACACTGTAGCAGTTAATCTAGTTTGGATAATCTGAACTCAATTACGTTTTAGCTTATAGTTTGCTCCTCTTCACCCCATTTTAACAGGTAGTGACACCTTCAGCTATTTGTTTTGTCTAATTCTTAAAATCAACCCTTATCATGGCATAGAAGAGACCAGAATCTAAACAGCCTGATCATATGTTCTATTAAATATTGACATCTTTTTCTATAGCAATGTTTTCTGACTGTTTTTCTTCTTTAAAATGTAAGTTGCTAACAGTACCATTGATTCCTAGTCTCCCGCAGTTACTACTTCATTTCACATTCAACATGGACACCTTTAAAAATGTTATTGCTACTGCTATGTTGAAAAAATCTCATCAACTCTTTGAAAAGATTTTTCTGAACATTTGCACTATTGATCATGGATCACTGATGGTCAGTATTTGCTCCTTGATACACAATTCCAATCATATACAGTCTTTTCCTTCCCGACCAGCATGGTTTCTGATTTCTAGTTGTTGTCACTTCAAGGGTTAGACGCTAAAACTGACGCCAGCATATACTATAGCCCTAAAAACTCAAGAGGGAGAGAGGTAAGCAGGTAGGAGGAGTGTGATCAAGGACAAGGATATTATAATTCTCTCTCAAGAAAGCTGCCAGTGATTCTCAATTGGTGGTTTTACCCTTTCCTTGGCAATGTCAGGTGGTAAGTACAGAAATTAGTCATCATGGCTCGCCCAAGGATTTTTGGTGCTGTAGGTGAACTATAACTTTGGCACCACGCCCTCTCATGTTATAAGAGATAACATATTAATATAAATCTTTGAAGCAGAGAAAAAAATCAGTTCCATTTAATTTGGCACCCATTAAATTCTGGTGCACTGCCTAGTTCACGTATATGGTTAGGCTGGCCCTGTTAGTCATCCTGAAACACAGAGTAAAGCTAAGTATCCAACATCTGTCTACCTTACATTTTCTGCCACCCCGCTGTGAACACACAGCATTTCTTCCTACATTTTTTAGTCTAAAAACTTTGAAAAATGAATCTCTCTCTTACTGCTCATTCCTCTCTCCACACAGCAGCACAAGGAGCTGTCATCTTTTACAGTGTCTCTAGAACAGTAGGCTTTGAGAATGGTGGAGTGAAAGCAGGAAAAGAAAAACTAGTGTAAAGCAGCTTTCTCTTACTTCTTTAAGTTCAAGAATTTTTCTGTCAATCTTCTGTCCACACCAGTGGATAGGCTGATTTAACTGTCTCTCTCAGGGGATTGGATTTTTTATACTCCTGAAAAATGTAGCTATGCTGATGTAATTTTTCAGGGAGACTAGCCCTTAGAAAGCAACAGGCGCAAAACCCTGAGTTTGCTACAAATATCCTACTTAGCCATGTCTTTGTGGAGAAATTCTGGAAAATTAAGGCAAATTAACTAAAGGTGTGAAACAAAAGTATATTAGGTAAAGTCCATTAAATCCCTGCATGTTCACGTTTCATTTAGAAGTAAAGTGGTCTTAAGCCTGATGCACACCTAAAATTTAGTTCAGCCTAGTTGTAGTACTCTGGGGGTATAAAGATTCCCATCCCTAACAGATATGTTTAAGCCACCTTAAGCCCAACTACAGACAGTGATAAGTTAAAAGAAGAATTCTGTTGAACTAGCTACCACCTCTTGGACAAGTGGATTTTGTAGAGCGATGGAAGAACCCCATCAATCTCTCTAGTGCCACTGTGGTATTTTTAATGTAGACATACCCTGAATTTACTTTAGTTTGATCTTCTAGCTTAACTAAAGTAAAGAAAGTCTTCTCTACTTCTGCATGTGTTGACACTGAGGTTCAATGTGCTTTAAGTAATGCAGTGTAACGTCACACTTCTAGTTAATTCATTTTAACTTTCCTGAATGTCTGTGATATGTGCCCTTAGAGGCTGAATTTTGTGTTTCAAGCTGTTACAGAATCACCTTTTAAGCCACATGGATCACATTTGGTTCCTGCCAGGGCAAGCCCTTCTTAAATGCCCCAAGCATCCACACCCATAACATCTCCATGCCTGGGCTTCAGCCTCCCACCTCCTACATTATACTACATTACCAGGTTCAATGTTCCCTGTAAGCTACACAGGCACGCGGCTGTGCAGCCCACTGCTGCTCCCCAGCACAGGGAAGGCTGCCTGCTGCTCATGGCCAGCAGCCAGAGTCCCAGCTGAGAGCTCCTCTGGAGTTGGGTGTTTTAAAACTCCTGCCCAGAGAAGCTCTGATGGAGCATGCTCAGAATGTCTGAGCATGCTCCATTAGTGCTTCCCTAGCCAGAGGAGTGGTGGCTCAGCTCCGGCTGCTGCAGCAGCTGGGTAAAACTGCGGGGGGGGTCCGCCCCCCCCCCCCCCGGCCCGTCCCCCGGGAGTGGGCTCGGGGGGGGGGGGGGTTACGGGGAAAGTGAGGGGTGGTGCTGGCAGGATCAGGCCTGCGCAGGGGGTGGCAGGATTGGGCCTGCGTGGGGGTGCGCTTGCACAGCGGGCAATGTGAGTTGCTCAGCTGCCTCCGGCTGTTAGGGGGAATGTTAAAATCAGTCTTATCTGCTCCTCCTATTTGGAGTGGCTCTCTCACCACTATGTTTATGTCAAAAACTAGGCCTCCTGTTGTTTCTACTGACTCTCTATCAGCTGTGTCAGCAGGGCCTGTATCACAGCTACCTGCTGCTGTTGTCTTGCCACTAAAAGGTGGATCACTACTTCCACTGCCCCTTTGTTGATCAGGTGTCAGTCTAAAGATCCCACTTGCACCAGAGTATTATGGCATGCAGCCACACCTTGTGAGTACCCCTTCTGGTCAAGTGTCTCACCAGTCTTTAAGCTGTTTGGATAGTCCCTCGTTCCTGATATGGGGCAATGCCCCCACCCAGCTTCCTGCTTGGAGAATCTTCACCATTTCTGGGCCTTTCTGGCCCCAATTGTTCTATCTTTAGTTCCCACAGCCAGCCAGCCAGGTGCTCCCTCTTGTCCTGCCCATTGCTGCCAGCAATTGATCTGTCTGTGGGCCTGCTTCTCTTTTAGCCAGCTAAGAACACTGCTCATTGTCCTTCAGCTCCAGGCAGCAACTGAATGACTCTGGCCCTGCATTTCTTTTATGTGAATCTGCTGGGTACTGATAGGCTGCTCCCTGCAGTGTCCCTCATTGGCTGCTTCCCCTCAACCACTCTAGCTGCCTTGAAGGAAGTGTTCTACTCCTCTCTGGGATGGCATGTGGTAGGACCCCTACCCTCCAGTGTCTCTACCACACCACCTAGATTAGTTCTTCAGCAGACTTGCTGAATGTGCAATCCACTCCCATCCTCCAGGTCATTAATGAAGATGTTAAACAAAAGTAGGCACAGCACCAAACCCGGGGGCACTCTACTTGTTACCAGCTGCCATCTAGACATTGAGCCATTGATTACTACCCATTGAGCCTAATGATCTCGCCAGTTTTTTGTCCACCTTGTAGTCCATTCATCCAACCAACCCATGCTTCTTTAATTTGCTGATAAAAATGTGCAAGTCTAAGTCCTTTTGTTTATTTAAAAATCTACTATGAATATCCTTTGAGATTTTCAGCCCTTTTTGGAGTGTGTCTGCTGAAAATTGAAGGTACAAATCATAAAAAAATTTCTCATGGTATTGCACTCAAATTAGAAAAGTTCCCCATAGAGTAGCTATATCAGAAATCTTCCTTATACTGTAGCAGGATAACTGATATCCATATTCAGACAGATGAACAGTGTATGGGAAATGGGTCACTGGATGAGATCTCTCTGAACTGGATCTTAATCACTGACATGTATTTGGGGAGAAAAGGAATTAAAATATATTTAAAAAATTGTGTTTCCTTCCAGAATCTTCATGCTGCCCTTTCTCTGTCCACTGGTGGACAGCAGAAGCAGGGAAGTTTCATTTGGAAGGATGGAGATGCAAATGTCTACTTTTATTCTGTAGCAAGTGTCAGTGAGAAAACTAGTCTTTATAATGAATAGTTTAGGAAGAAATAAGCAACAAATTTATTTTGTCTGAATAACATGTGAAAGAGAAAAGCACATGCATTCCATTTTTATTTTATGTGAATAATTGCTTACAGTACTATCTGTCCTTTCAATAATTATAGATTCTGTAAACTGTTAACTTTAATTTTTCAGACTTCACTCTACTCTGTAAAACAATAGCCATCAATAACAAAAATAGCACAATTGGCAACTTTTAATTATTAAATTGATACAGTCATGGTTCAGACACATAATAAATGAAAACAATAACTTTTTCATTTGATTTTTATGGTATTTTACATTAAATAAATACAATAATGAAATAGGGCTTGAAAATTATAAATACCATTTTAACTATGGGTCTGTCATTAACTAATGCACATACCAATTAAATATTTAATTATAATTAAATGTTAATTGATCTGAGGTGTAATAAACACTATTTGCTATATTACTGGACACTGGTCATACAGATGAACAGTTAATGTCTTCAGGAACTGGAGTCTGTTCATTATCTTAGTCTACATAAAAGTCAAATCAGATATTAATTTCAAATGTTGCAAAGAGTAAATTAAATAGAGGAAATTCTACCAAATGGTTGTGTAACTGTTTGAGGATTTCAGTTATGAAAACTAAACTGTGGTTGACTGTTGAATGGAAATTACCAGGAAGTTATCAAGTAGTGAAAATATGCTTTAAAGGTCATCATGGTACATGTCTGTGCACATACATGATGGTGCTTTGAGGCTTTGTGCTGGTAAAGAGTTTCAGCTGGCCTGAACAATCCAGTTTGCCTCAGCTCTGTATGGTTATAATCTGTATTGAAAAGGTGTCATTGGAAAACTAGTAACTTGCTGATTATTAGTATTTTTGCGTGATGTATGTACATGGTATGTCTTTAGAACTATGGATATGTGCTGGAATTATGACTCAACTGATTGCACGTGGTAGAATTTACAATAACTTTTCACTTACTTGCACAGCTGTAAATCGCTATAGAAGATGGAAGGCAATGAGGAAATTCATCACCTTATTACCACTTTAAGTGCAGTCATCATAATTACATCATATAATGCTTGTCATGAGATTTGTTTGTCTTCAGCTCCATTTGTTGTCTTATGCTATAGATGTCAGAGCTTTGTGCTTGTAAGCCAATGAATTGGTCATAGCAGCTGGATACTTTTACTAAAGGGATCAAGAACAAAGCATTTAATATTGACCTTTAAACTGTCTTTTTTAGGTTGCAGAATTAACAGCTCATTGAGATGAATGTGACAGTTCAAGCCAACCTGAATTATTTTAGGCTGATTGCAGATTTAAGGATGTGAACATTCCATTGATTTATACAAGGTTCTTATTTTAGGCTTTCTTCATAACAGGGAGGTTCCAAAGGGGTAGCTGCGTTAGTCTAGTATAGCAAAAAAAGCAAGGAGTCTTGTGGCACTTAAAGACTAACAGATTTATTTATCGCATGAGCTTTCTTGGGAGAAAATCCCACTTCGTCAGACGCTTTGAAGAGGGGGAACTTACAGAATTGGATGAGAATAAATGCAGGGGAATGTAAGACATGGGATCAGGTCATACTGCAACAGCAAATCAGAGCATTTGTAAGGATTCAAAATCGAGAAAAGCAGGGCTGAATTGTGACTATGGATTCTGTTCACGTTATAACAGGTAATTTGACTTCACCCTCCCTCTATGTGCTGTTTGTTCAAGTCTGAATCCTTACAAATGCTCTGATTTGCTGTTGCAGTATAACCTGATCCCATGCCTTACATTCCCCTGCATTTATTCTCATCCAATTCTGTAAGTTCTCCGTCTTCAAAGCATCTGACAAAGTGGGATTTTCTCCCACGAAAGCTCATGCAATAAATAAAACTGTTAGTCTTTAACTGCCACAAGACTCCTTGCTTTTTTTTGCTATAACTGGGAGGGTTTCACAATTGTCAAAAGAGAGTGTAATTTGATATGCAAAAATCTTAATGGTGATAGTGCATGTAAATGAAAGAACCCAGTTTGACTTTTAGATCCCACCATAAACTTGTTAGGGTCTGACAACCTGAAAACCCCCTACTTTAGCACTTGTAATATGAGAAATGTTGTGCGCAGTCAGAGAGGCTGTCACAGGATGCACATCCGTGCAGCCCTGGGTTATGAACTATATGATCTTTGTTCACTGTGTTTGTATAATTTGATGCCAATTACACCATCCAAGGTTTCTTTATGGCTGCTCATAACTTATTCTACAGGATTAATTGTCATTGTCCAGAACAGAAATATGCTCTTCAGTAAAAATGGTCAAGTATGACAAATATCAGTTTTGTCAGAATTTCTAAGAATTATTTTTTTTTCCTTTTTTTTTTTGACACGTAGAAAATTTTAAGCTCACAAACAGATTATAGTTCAAAAGAAAATTATACTTGGCCAAGCAGGAATTATTTCAGAGAAGTTCTATGCAGGAGGTCAGAGTATTTGATTACAGTGGCCCCTTCTGGTGTCAAAATCTATTAATCTATACTTTATTCATAGGCTTTTCTTAGATAATATTTAAACTGAAATAAAGATAGCTGGAGAAAACTTTTGAAAGAGCATTTTTTGAGCGCATATTATGTTACTCAGAGTTATGCAAGAATCAGAATACAAGCTTAACTAAAATTGACTAATAAATTTTGTTATTTAATTAGGCTGTACAACAAGTGAAAATAATATATGTGGTAGGTTTTTGTTTTTTGTTTACATTAACTGTATAGCCAGTGGAAAAAACAAGTAATGAAATATTAAGAGCCTCAGAAGGGATTTTGAAGGTTCTCTGGGCTGGAAGCCAACTCATTTTTGTCAGTGTTCTTACATGGCTGAGGTCAATTACTGCAGCATTCAGCAACTACATACCTGGGTAAATGGTCCAAATCTGGCCAGTTGTACAGTATATAATTCTTTCTAATGTTGTTATAATTGGTATTTTAGGAGATGTGTTTTAATTGGACAAGAATGTAAATGCAACGTTTTAGAAGACTCAGGTTTAGTGTGGTGTAACTTCCTAACCTTGTTTTCCAAGTATAATAAAACTAAGCTTTCAGTGTGTACACTGAATATGTAAAAATAACTAAAATAAAATTATAGACTCAAAGCCTCTAAGGTCAGAAGGGACCAGCATGATCATCTAATCTGACTTCCTGCACAATGCAGACTGCAGAACCTCACCTACTTCCTCTTGCAGTAACCCTCTAAACTATGATAAACCTCTGACCTATAATTAAACAGAGTTGTTATGTTGTGGGTATCTTCAAAATAATATAATCAGGAATTTGCAGGGGAATATGGTTTTTTCCCCCCTTGGTTTTGGTACATAATGATTATACTTACATGTAAGGAATTGTTTATGTATTTGTTACATTCTTCAGAACTCCTTCAAGGACATCTGTCTGTTGGAAATGAATGGTTTTTAACTGTGAAGTCTTGGCTCTCTTTTATCCTTTCGCTTTCCCTTGGGGTTTTCCATCACTCATTTGTCTAAATCCTTGTTAGTGAGCTAGAATACATTCTTGTTATACTGCTAATTTACATCTGACACTTACTCTGGATTTTTCTCCTCATTGTAGTTAGAACATGCTAGGAAAGAATTATGAGACATACAGGAGACAAAATCCTGGGCCGGAAAGACAAAAATGTATTTCTG
This sequence comes from Podocnemis expansa, assembly GCA_007922195.1. Classification (NCBI taxonomy): domain Eukaryota; kingdom Metazoa; phylum Chordata; order Testudines; family Podocnemididae; genus Podocnemis; species Podocnemis expansa. Next base: position 3,630,839 of record ML682016.1, on the reverse strand, counting down.
TTCAACCAACCAACCAACCTTTATTTTTCAAAAAATGTATTGCTATAGCTATGGGCCTCACTCGTCTTAGCTTATATAGGCCAGACTTACTCTGTACACCATTCTTGATGTCTGATGTCGGGTCAGCCACTCCATCAAGAGCTCACTCACCTGCTCAACTACCAGTGTGCCAACAATATCCCTCTGCAGTATACATTGGCAAAACTGGACTTCCCCTGTGCAAAAAAATAAATGGACACAAATCAAGCATCAAGAAAGGTGACTTTCAAAAGCCAGTAGGGTAACATTTTAATCTTCTTGGACATTATGTTAAAAAAAATGCTGGTTTCTTTGCTTCAGCAAAAAGATTTTAAAAACAGATTGGAATGTGAAACTGCAGAATTGGAATTCATATGCAAACTAGGTACCTTTGGACAGGATTTGAATAGGACTCTTGAGTGGCTGGGTTATTGATTTCGTCTCAAATTGTCTTCACAGCTTCTGTTTCCAGCTCTGGTTACTCTTAACAGACTGTTTGAATCAAAACACACATTTAAAAACTAACAAATTTATTTATTGCATGAGCTTTCAAGGGAGAAAATCCCACATCATCAGATGCTTTGAAACTTCTTCACTTGGAGAAATTGGCTAGCAGACTATCCCTCTGGATCTGTTTGAATTAACATCGTGACCCATGCTTCTCTCTATATGTTTATACCTAACATGGGATTTTTTTCCCCATTTCATACATGTGATGAAGTGGCATTATGTTTACAAAAGCTCACTGAAGAAACAAACTTGTTACTTTTTAAAAGTGCCACAGGACTCCTTGTTTGTTTTGCTGAAATAGAGTAACTTGGCTATCTCTCTGGAACTTGCTACTAGCAGTCACAGATGAGCTACATGCCTTTGTAGACAGTTGTCATACCATCCCTCCCATAAACATATCAGTCTTGAAGAGAGTTAAAATTTTTGTCCCTACTGCTCCCCTGGGAAGGCTGTTACAGAGCTTCACTCCTCTGATGGTTTCCTGGTTCTCTTCTAAAAACCGTAAGAATCTAGAAAGGACATACACAGCAAGGAATGAGAATAACCCAGTTCTGTTTATAAAGATAAGCTTCAAATTACTATGGGGTAGATTTTCTGCCCTTCTCTTTTCTTTTTGGATAGTTTAGGTGGTGCAAAGGAAGAGAAGACTGGCAGGAATCTCTTAGTCGAGGTTTCCCATGACATAGGGAAGTTTCTAGCAGATGTAAAGCAGGAATAGCTAACTTCTATAGTTGGGTTCCCAGAGCTCCAGGTGTAAGGTGTGTGCCAAAAACAGGATGGGGAGAGAGGCATGGAAAGAAAAAGATGGAAAATGGCTTTTCTGGAGCATTATATGCTCTGGAGATGTTCAGCTGACAGATGGCAGCCCAGTGGGGAGTATAGTCTCTACGTTGTTCTAATGTACAGCTGGGTCCAGACAGAGATTCAAGAAGCTATAACTGTCTCACTGGTAGCTCTTCTATCTGCTACATTCTGCCAAGACTGACAGAGAACCTCTGAATATTTAATACTACATATCTTGAATGAAGATTTTGGGAACCATTTTTAAAATAAATTTAAAAGCTAACAGCAAATTCTTTTCTATGTAAACTATTCTATTCCATGGAGGAAGATTTCTTTTCCACATGACGCTTAGCACTCTTGTGAAATGGGTGGATTCTATTCTAAGCCCTATTGCTTGATGAACCAAATGATCCTATTTCTCAATCAGGTGTATCAGCAATCAGGAAACCTCCTTTGAGAGTTTGGTGCTCATGCCGATGCAACATATCGTTATCAAAGAAATGTCACCCTCTTTGAAAGAAACCTACAGACTGCTACTTTGTGTCCAATATGATTTTTCTCTGACCATTAAAAAGGACAGCAGCAAAATTTTGTAGATACATAATTCTCCCTCATTTGTGCCTGATACTCTGATCTACTACAACTGGATTATTCCTCTTCATCTTCCAAAGATGAAGATGCTTCTTTCTTACAAACTACTCTCTAGCTTTACAAGGTATGACCAACAGGTGGAACTGTTCAGAAACCTGACTGACTCTCTAAGTCCCCTATGTCTTGTTTCTGCTTTGTAAAGTAGATGTTTCCTTTGGGCCTCTTTCTGTCTCCAGAAAGAATCATTTTCTGTTACACTTCTTTTTTCTCCCTCTTCTTAGTCCATATTCTGTCTAGTTCTAGCCCTTTTACAACTCTTCACACTTCTCAGTTCCTCAAAGATGTATCTAAAGAATTAGACCAATATACTTCAGATAATCTTTTAATCTTTTCTTTTTGCACATATGGTGGAGTCTTCCCCTTACTTTCTTTTTAACCTTTTTCCTGTTAGCAGTTACAGTGGCCAGGAGGCGAGGCTTAGGGCTTTTCCCCCCAGTGCGGTAAAGTATATTAGGTGTGTGTGATCTGTGGAGTACTCTAATGTGTTATGCTCTAAATGCATTCTTTAGAGTCTGCTAGTGGGAACTAACAGGCACCTACCTCAACATGAACTAGGTGCCCTTTAGTTCACCCCGGCAGGGTCTACGCAGGACAGTTAGGGTGCAGCACATGAGAGCACCTGATAAATTAAATGCCTCTAATGTGTTTTATTGGTGATATGTAGATGGTCTCTCAGTAAGTTTAGGAACTATATTTACTTTGCATGCTTTATGTATAATTTTTCCTAGATAAGGTGATTTTTTTTCCCAGGCCTGAACCACAAGTTCATGTATTTTCACCTGAACCAAGCCATTTATTTGGTTTCTTTGTATGCCAGGCCCTTCTAAAACTAGGAGACTCTGTTACACACCTTGGCTATTGTCAATTCAGATTGTTTATGCAAAACATATCCTTGAAGAAAATTAGTTTCAATTTCAGAAATAGTTGGGTTATCTAGGATGGGACACAAGTTATTCACGTCCATTATTTTCACTTGGATAAATTCAATAATTTGTCTGGCTCACAAATTGTTCATAAAATATCTCCCATTTCCAATGGCACAGTGCCTCATTGTGGTAATTTAGCTCTATGACTATATGGTCTTTATTTTTCTTTTTTATCCATCATCTTAAAATAGATATTGTGTCTTTATTGGGATGATTTTTGGCTAAAGGTTCTTCAGTCTCTTTATTACTTTTTCTTCATTAAAACCCTTTCTGTAGTGGAAGAAGAAAGAAAAAGTGAAGCAAAAACCAAACAAGCAAAACCACCTTTAAATAAGAGCTATTTTTCCTCTTGATTCAGTTTTCTCGACGTTGTTAAGTATCCCTGCTATTTGTTGAGATTGGATTTACTGATGGTGGCTACTTCTCAGTTGTAATGGATCATGGAGCTGCAGGTGCTCACTAAGGAGAATGATGAAATGTGCTCACTTACCCAACTGTAATTTTTCCTTCTCTGAAGTGGGCATCTGGTGTTCCACGAGACTCCAGCCAAGGCCTTTCCAAATCTTCCATTAAATTCTTGGAGAGGAAATACTTCTCTTTCATTTTCTCTTTATGAAGCATTCCTATGGAGAGAAGAACGGTTTGAACCTGTTGGCAAGATCTTCACTTCTGTTTTTTGTATAATAAATGGACAAGTAGATAAAAGAAAAAAATCTTGCCTGCATTTGGCTAATCTTTTAAAATATTTATTTACAGAATTTATATAGTTTGTTTCTAACTTTGGGCAATTGGATGGAGGAATTAGATAGGTAGTCACTTCTCTGATCAACTCTGCCAGCTGCCAGTACCTTGTAAAGCTAGAGCGAGAAATATAAAAACACAAAATATAACAAAAAAGAGAGTCTCTGTTTCAAAGTTGTGAAAGAATAACCTAGTTGGAATGGATCATGAGGCACCAGATGAATGTTTCAGAGGAGGAAAAATTATGGATGGGTAAACAAATGGTTCTGTTTTTGAATAAGAGATCTTTTCATATGTTCTCAATCTTTGTCAGAATGATGATGTGTACAACTAACTAACTAAATAAAAAGCACATGCAGAGAATATAAATATATTTATTTTAGGAAGTAGCAATTTGGTCTACGAACTAATTGAAAATAGACTTTGCAATATATTGTTAATCTCAGGCCAATTATAGTTTATGAGAGTTTTTCAGTGATCTTTTCATTTAACTCAAAATCATCTCTATAGTTCCCTTATTTGAAAAGAATATTTTTTGCAGGTACTCACTATTTTATAACCCTCTGTATGTGCTTGGGGGTATTGATCACTTTATGCTACTTTGAGTTAAGATTTCTATTCAAAGATTTGTGTCCATCATAAAAGAAAGGCAAGTTATGATTTCATATCTGTAATTCTTATTCTTTCTGGTATGGATCTTTTATTCACTATAGATTCCTTCTGTGCTTTCTTAGTACTTATTTAGATTTATACAACAGATTAAAAGAGCATCTGTCCTAGGTTCTAGGCATCCCTGCCATAAATTGCAAAAACAAAGAAGTTAGATCATCTGCAGAATATCAAACTCTATCACCAGAAATCTGATTTCCCTCCAAAGTCCATCTTCTAGCTTCTCTTCTAGATTAATAGATTTGGGGTTTTCAGACCAAATGGATTGCCTGTACTGTAGAGATTTGGTTTAATATGGGATTTTCTGTCAAGTCAGAAGAAAAGGGAATGTCAAATAGAGCTAAAATGTCACAGAATGCCATCAACACAATGCTTATGTTTATTTAATCTGTTTGAATTAGAATTGTCCTATTTGTTGTGTCTCCTCACTTTTGGAAGTACTCCTCTAGGAAGATCATTGTTGACTGAGCCACCCGGAAGAGCTTTCTGTTCCAATCTGTCACACAAATGAAGAAGAACTCTGCCTCTCCTCTTTACATTTGACTTGACAGGCTTCACGATACCTGTCCAAAGTAGAAGATCCATATGGGGAAAAAGTGAAAGTTACATTTAAACCCCCATCATTTTATGTTTGCTGCCACGCACTTCTAATTAAACAAACTGATGGTTTCTAGTGTTTTTTAATACAGAGTAAGAAGTAGTTAGGAAAGAACAGGACTCGGTTCCTCTTCTTTATTCTGGAGCTCAGTAATATTATATCAATTGAGCTAAACGTTCTTATTCTACATGTACTATTTGTGTCTCAAAATTCCTAAACTTGTTACCTTCATTGCCTGATCTTTTATTTTTATGTTTCAAGTAATAATTACACTTTTTATGCCTTTAGGCCTTTGCTGAATATTGGTGTCATTGACTCTGCAGTGGTGTATGTTGAAATGCATTTTACTTTTATAAGAAACATATTAGGCTTTTTTATTTTAAGAAGAATAATTTCTGACTACTCTTAAAATAATCCTATTGAAAATACATCACAAATTCTATTCAGTCCTTACACCTTGTTTTTATTGAATAGTGTGATTACAGAATTTCACTGAAATGAAGTTGTTTATTTTTATTGGTTTTATATAGGTTTTTATGTCTCTCTTTCCATAGTTGCTCTAATAGAAAATTGAAAGATAAGAAGTGCATCTTGGGATTCTCATTGTGGGGTTAGCCATTTAAAATTTGATGATCTAAAAAATTTATAACCTGTACACAAATCTGTGACCCTGGAGCAATCCCTTAACATTCTATTGATTGTACTGATAATCCTTTTAACCATATCGCTCCTGAGTTCTTCAGGGGGTAAGGTATTTTGGAAGTTAATAGAAACCCTGGACTAATTAACCATGTATTCATTCAAATATAAATTTCAAACTATAGCATTGATTATGACTGGTAAATTCAGCTGGTAATGAAGAGGGATTTTGTAGCTGTGGCTAAAACTAGGCATAATATGCATATATATTAAATTTACTGATCTTCTGAAATGTTAGAATGGCACTGCTGCTACCTCATTTGAAGTCATATGTAATAGGATATTATGTGATAGCATTTAGGATTGCTTGTAAGTAATTGTATCAGATTATGTGGTGGCTTTGTAATTTGGAGAAAGAAATAGGCCGAAACCACTTACCTCCATTCACTTGTTATTCAAGGTGGAATTTGAATCCAGTTTCTTAGAGGTGAAAAGCAAGTGCATGTAATTGTGCTATCTATGGTAACATCCTTGAGGTCTGGGTACGATGCAAGGTTCCCTAAATCCTTCTGAATATGTCAAGACATATCTTCTGAATGTAACAGAATAAAAACTAGCTTCCAAAATACTCCTCTGTGAAGAAAAAGTGTAAGAATTATCTTTTAATTTTTAATCAACATAATCTTAAAAATAACCTGAAAGTTTTGTTTTAAATTGCCTTACCATAGTGTTATGTACTGAATGCTCTGAATACCAAACAGGAGTACGAAGGGGCCCTCAGGGCATAGATTATTCTTAAACAAAGTTCTCTGCATCTAAAGCAGTCTGGTTTGGAAAGATTTCAGGAGGCCCTTCATTGGTTCCTTTTTTGTAATATTCTGTATCCAGTTGTTGTTCTGTTTGCCACAGAAGTACACTAAACATTCAGCTCCTAAGAAGGAAATTTATTCAAAATTTAACCAGGAACTAACTTGCTGAAAGGAACAATAAATATGCTTTGATAAATATGCACATTTTATGATTAGAGAGCCACTGACAAGTCTGGTGGACAATTCTAAAACCTTCTTATTTGGTTTTGGCTTTAGAAGAACAGTGCCACAAACTGGTGGTTTGACACATTCTGGCTTAGCCATCAGCAGCCTTACACAGGGGTTAAAGTAAACCAGAATGCCTCGTTTTCCGGGGCCCACAAACCTGAAGGGCCAGAGTTCTGGGGCCCAGATTCCAGAATCTAGAAAAATTGGGCCCACGCATGCATGAAGGGGGACTGGACAATACAAGAAGGGGACCCAGAGATTAGGAAGGGTCTAGGGCCCCTAAAATTATACTTTAACCACTGGCCTTACATGTTTTATTCTCAAAATGTAAGGCTTCCAATTTTAGACCTTTGGAGTCATTTCTGTCTGTCATAATATCTAATTGCTCTGTAGCAATCTAAAGAACTTCTGTAGTTCTGAACTCATGAAGCTCCACGGAAGGCCTACCAGTCCATTGCAATTATGTCTTGGTATACTTGGAGGTAGTGCAGGTTAATAATTCTGTAAGGGGGAGCGCTAACCACTGCAATTTTGTGGAGGAATAAAATGAAAACCACTGGTCTAGATACAGTTGGAGACTTTATGTGAAATATATCTACAGTACATGCATAATAAACATGTATACTGGCAAATAGAGTTTTCTTCTGAAGATTATTCTCAAATAAAACTGCATGAAAGTAACAACACAGTACTTCCTTGGAATCCTGTTCTGGGATTAACAGAAAAATGCTAGATCTTGTGGGGTTGTGGAACAAAATTCACCTAATAATGATTCAGTGGACCAATAGTATCAAACCACAAAATATGTAATTTATACATCATTATAAGATGTAATAAACTATACATTCCCCAGTGTTTTCTATTACTAATATTTCAGATTCTCACACAGAGCCCTAAAATGGTATAAAATTCAAAATTTTAGAGTGGAATTCTTCCAGCACTAGGACCCAGGAGGCAGCACCCGACTGCTCAACTCACTGTGCAGAGCTGCCGCCCTGTTCCTTCTCTGTGATGGGTGAGTGAGGGAGTGATTTTTATGGACATTTTCTTGTGATTGATCTCACAGACAATAGGAAAACTGTAAACATTTTTACTAACTGTCCATAAATTTACAGATGGTTGTCAGCCCTGCTGACACTGCTGTTAGATCTATGTGGGTTGACTACTGTGCTCATCTGATGCCCAATAATTTAGATGTGATTCTGCTCAATAGTTCAAAATAGTGAAACAAAGTATTACTTAAATATATCCTGCTCTCTGTGTGTATATGTGACCCATAGGCTTAAATGAGGAGTCTCTAAGAGATCTTTTGGGGTCTGGGTTTGTCTTGCTGGGTCTGTGTTGCTGGGCGGATTTAGCTGCCTAGAGCCAGAAGTTTCTAGAATGTAGTGTGTCGCTTTGGGCATGCTGCACAAGGTTGCCTGCTAGTGCAGTGGTCTGATGCCTGAGAGTAAGCAGCCTGCCTGGGGCAGTTGCACTGAGACCAGCACATGTGCTCTGTGTAAGGGGAGAAGCTGGGCCAGGAGCATACAGCAGGCTGTTTTACCCAACTCTGAGGCACTTTGCTTCACATTAGTAGCATTGTTAACCTTCCAGCAGAGAAGTCTGGAGTAGTGCTTGTGGAGAAGAGACCATTGGGAAAGAAGGGTGATTTCTTTTAACTGTATACTTTGGGATATGGGTTTAACTACAGGTCTTTAATGTAATAGGAGGAAAGAGGCAATTATGTTTTGTTATTGTGAGATTTTTTTTTTTTTTTTGGTAACAGGGTTTGTTTTATATTTGTGTGTGTGTATGTAATTGAGTGGACAGCAGTGCTCCCAGCAGAGGAAGAAAGTCTTCAGGGTCTCATACTGAGGATTTCTGCTGCCAAAGAGGAGGGAACTGCTTTTTGTAACACAAGCCTTTGGACTTGGTGATTTGAGACCATAATAGACTCATGGATTTTGTTAAATAGCCAGTATGTATTATAGACCTGTATACTAATTATTTTGTTTTCTTTCATCATAAGGTTTATAAAATTAATGTTTAATATAGTTCATTACTTTTGTTTTTATTAATTCTGAACAGTCTTCACTGTGAGTCCCTTTAGGACTGAGTTTTGGTCTCCAGGTGTTTCACTGTAGGAGTTGAGGTTTATTTCTGCTTGGCACTGGAGACAGGCACTAGAGGTAAACTCTAACCCACTTCCAGGTTACAAATTGGCACCTGGACAAACAGGGACTTGAAGATTGTTCAGAGCTTCTCTGGTTTCTTTTTGAGTAATCTTTTAATTATTACAAAAGAGTTGTGTTACTGAAGATTGATATATTTCTGTTTTGTATTAATATTGTTAAAATAATGGGAACGTGTGTACAGTTTGGGTTAGATCCCTATAGGACCATTTTAGTTAGTGAGGTGTCCCCTGGTGATACAATAGCAGAAATTAAGAGGCCTGCTAGAACTTTTGGTTATGTGACTAACATAAGGCAGGTGAAGGGAGAACAAAGAGATATGATTCTTTGTGAATCTGAAGACCCTGTTTCTATGATACATATAGGGAGAAACTGTGTGCTTCAGAAGCTAGAAGAGAAATGGGAGGTGACTTCTATTCATTTTGAGGTTTTGCCCTGTATTTACACTGGTTCTATGTCCAGAGTGCCTCAGTGCTAGGAGGAGAGGTATTCCGGGTATTCTGACAGAAGGTTCAAGAGTGAAACATAGGTCAAAGTTCCACCTGTGAGTGATAACCAGATTAGGTGGTTAACAGATGCTACACCTATTGTAGACAGAGGTCCACTGAAAGTCTCTCCTGAAATGCAACATCTTTCGCTAGTGAGGGTGCTAAAACCTACCAATGATGCTGTCACTGATGTGAAATCTAAGCTGAAATGGTTTGCTGGTAATTCACCAAGACACAGTGGGGAAGTAGATTATTTTACCTGGCAAGCACAAGCCAAAGAGATGGTGGAAGACAGTGAGGTTGCAGTTAAAGTCAAAAGAAGAAAGATTATTGTGAGTTTGTTACCCCCAGAACTGAAGGTGGTGTTAGGAGGTGGTAGCAAGGCATCTGTTAGAGAGTGCTTTGATATTTTAGAGGCGGCATATGGTAGTGTCATAAATGCATCTTAGCTTAAGGTTCAGATTTCTAAGGCTTACCGACACACCAGAGGACAACCTTTTATATGCCTGACTAGACTGCATGCACTAGCTCAGGAATTTTTGGAGGCTGGTGGCATAAGAGATGCTGAACTGGATTCTTATGTACAAGATCAGTTTTTCTGTGGTTGTTGGCATGAATCCTTATTAAGTACACACTTACTACGAGGAATTAACTGCAGTGATAGAGAAGCATATCTTATGCCACACTCCTTTTTGAGGTCAGGTCCTTTGAAAGTGAGCAGTCTAGTAAATAAAAGAGAAAACTTTGGTAAAAGCTAGATATATATACAGTAGTATGAAAAATAGGGTAACAGTTTTTTCAGAAATGCATAGTAAAGACAAATAATGAATGTGCAGAATTACACCATAATTAACTTTATTTTTTGGAAGCATTTCTGGAAAAAAGAGACAAGGGTAGAACAGAAGAAAAATGGGCCTAATTCTTGGGACTGCACAAGCTATGCATTCTGTATTAACTTTACAGAGAGTGAAGCAAGTCTCTGATTAATGTCCCTAAAGTAGAGTAACCTCAGTTTATATTCTGAAAACCATTGTTGTAGCTAGGAGACTAGAAACATTTATTTTTAAATGAAAACTTTAGAACCTGTAGAAAATACCTCAACTCTCAGAAGGCAGCTTTGGATTCATCCTGTGGCTTGAGAAGAGAATCTATTTCCTGCTTACATGGTCACAGTACAGCAGAGCGTGAATATCCAGAGTGATCACAACACAGAATTATGGGATATCTCCTGAAGGCTAATGACGTTGATTTACATTCTGCTGTTCCTACACTGATGCTAATTCAATCCATAGAATTAGATATCAGCGCTATGCCACTTGTAAAGTTAGTTTAATGAAGTTGAATTTTACCATGTTTTAAGTCGGTGTAACTGATGTGCCCGAGGAGACACATACTTTAAGGAGTTGACAAAAGTGGTGTTATGTTGACCTCCATTGTCAGTGTAGAACAGGCGTTAGAGGGGCAGCTTATCTATTCTTGCTTTGCCTGGATAGTCTATGTACAAGAAGACTTTGTAAGAACAAAGAAAGAATCCTTGTTTGTTTTGCTAAACTAGACTAACACAGCTGCTCTTTTGTAAGAACAGAAAACAGCAAATGTGTTTTTTATTAAAAAGAGTTCAAGAAAAGCTGCACTGCACAGTAAATTCAGTATGTAAGATATTTGTCCATCAGTCATGCAGTATCTCAAGAAGCAAACACAAACTGTAAATGCGCCCCCCCCCCCCGAACTAGGCTATTCAGACATGTGTTTCCTTGCATTGCTTCAGCCCCTGATGCACACCCTTTACTTTGATTTCATGGGACTGCTAGTATGGGTAAAGTAATTATAAGTTTGAAGGATTGGGGTTATGTTTCATTTTCTAAATACAAATTTAGTTGCCTGACTTTAGGCACCCACATTTTTAACATTTTGGCCCAGCTACCACCAATATTGAAGGAATTATAAATTGCAGATTTAGTTACACATGAGAATAAGTTCCTGTCACATTTACCAATATAACATATGTCAAGATAACAATTGATGCTGTGATATTAGAATGCTAATATAATTTTATTGGCACTGCATTTTCTGTGCCATGAAATAAAAATGCAAATTCAACTGGTGAAAGACCAGATTCTTAGTGATTTAAAAAATTGTAATGTGGTCTCTTCAGCTGCCTTTTTGTACTCTTTGTAGGGCACAGATGATATTCAGATCCCCAAAGAGATCCTGTGAGACATTATGACTCATAGCTGAGGTGTATTCTGTTGTGCCCTATTTCTAGTAAAGAATTTTTTTGGTGACAGTTTGCAGTCTGCAGTCATAGCTTGTCATTATTACTTATAATTTACTGAATAAACCCATTAAGTTTTGGGGGTTTTCTTATACAACACATAAGATTTCTACATAGGCACCATCAGCATTTCTTTTCAGTATGTAAGCCAGGAAAAGATTGAGTCTGTATAGCGAACAAACTGATGAGATCTGAAAAATTTCATGTGTTATTTCCCTTCAACTTAGCAAACTACACTTATTATCAAATGAAGTGCTCTTATATTACTTTATGTAACTGCTCTGGAAAAATTGGTTTTGTCTTAGAACTGTAAGGTATTGTTGAAAAAAGTGAGCTCATTTTTGTTGGAGGAAGGAACTTTGGGCATCACGCGTATTTATTAAAAATGAGGCTTGCGGGTTTGATAACACTACCTCCTTTAAAGTTACTTTAATTCTGTATAGCATAGGCTTATCCTTGAAGTAATTTTCAAGACAATGTTTGACTGCTACCTGCAGTTTGAGTTCTAGCTGTTTTTCTTACATATGTTAAGAAAAAAATCAGGGTGCTTTAAATGCACTCAAGTTTCAATTTTGTTTTCTGTAAAATAACACAAATGCATTGCCTGTCAGAGGAGTAGAGAAATATAGTGAATGAAAAAGCATGTTTCCCAATAATTTCCAGATTTAGATGTTTTGTGGGAAATTCTTCAAAAACATCGTAATAATTTATTGAACAACTAAATGCTTATTGGTGCAGGCATCTTGTCATTTTATATTTTCATTAAAGCATTGTGCACACCAAATATACTGCATGAATAATATGCATCTTTAAAATATATATCATTCCTGTGTGAATGTTAAAAATGAATAAGTTTAACGGTAACATTTTATAGTTGAATATTTTCATATTATGTAATTCTTCCTGGATAGTGCTAAATAGAAAATATCAGTAGGTTTTGAAGTGTGATTTTTGTCTTACATTTTGTTCTCTCTTTAATGGAAAAATATATTCAGGATAAAAAAAATTAAATTTATTTTCAGTTTTGACTGAAAGAGAATAATTAATGTGCTGAGTGACAGTTAATTGTGTTATTGGTATGTAGGATAAAATTCACTTTATTTTTCTGATCCCTCTGACTGTGATACAAATATATAGCTCTAATACTCTAAGCTTGATGAATCCCCTGGCTAAGAAAGAGAAATATAACTGCTCCCAAATGGGCTTTCAGTAAATTTTTGAGGAAGTGTTTAAATCGAATCATAGTCATGCTAATCACAGTTAATAGTAAACCAAGTACTGCTTAGGGAAAGGTGAAGTTTAGCTGACTTGTCAGTCATTCTCAGTTAGCATATGCTAATCAGATTGCCAGCCAGTGTTCCCTGTGGGCTGTGCATGTGAGCAGAAGCCCTGACTCCCCGGCACACTCCTCACTGCGGGCAGTGCAGGGCCTGCAGCTGCGGCTACTTGCTGGCCCCAAGGACACATTCTTCTGGCCAGCAGGGAACTGTTCCGCGGAGTTTAAAATCTCCCCTGAGAGAATGCTCAGGGCGGGAGATTTTCAACTTCCTGGCGCAGCTCCCTAGAAGAATGGCGGCAGTGAGGGGCATACTCTCCTGGGAGCCACTCTGGCAGCTGGGGGAGTGGGCTCAGGGAGCCCGAGGAAGTGGTGCCAGGGGGTCTCGGGGAAGCCGGCTGCAGGGCATGCGGAGAAAGTGCCCAGCTCTGTAATTCGATGAAGCCCCCCTTCCACCTGGCCACGGGGAAAGTGCTGGGGGGGAGCAAGCAGCTTCCCCAGGACTAGGGATCAGACGTCTGGCAAAAGGAGGACATGTCCTCCTTTTTACCTTCAAGTCCTTTATCTCACAGGCTTTCTAAAAATGGGTGAGTTTTTTTCCTGCTTCTTACTTTTTATGAGTAGACGGTTAAAAAAACAAAACAAAAAACAACACCCCACACAGAGCTCAAATCCATAAACCCTAGAGTCTGCTGTACGTATGAGGAACAAAAGAACTTGCAGCAAAATGGGAGGAGGGTGGAACATACCATTTCCCCTATTCTCAGAGGGTTCTGCAACAAAAGAGTCTGTGGTTCAGTTGGCTGAACAACTTTAAATTGTGGGTTTGAGCCCTGTGCTGGGCAGTTTTTTTTTGTTTTTTTTTTGGTGGGGGGGACTCTTGCTCCCGACAAAAGGGCTAAATTGGGGAAAAAATATAGTAAACCCTAATAAAATGAAGGAAAATAATGTGTATACCCTGAATAAAATTAGTAACAGGGACAAATTAAGTAAAGCAAATAAAGAAGCACTTTTGAATTGGTTAGAAACAATATAGGACTTTTTTTTTTAAATTGTAAAATGGGCTGCTTTGGAAGATGAAAAAGCAGCAAGTCAGCTTTTTTTTTTGTAACTTTTTAGGTGCTTTTCAAGTTTATATTTGCAAATTTAGTTTTTTTAACTTTTTTTAGTTTCATGAACATTGATGAAAGGGTCATGAAAACCTTTCATTTACTGAAAACATGAATTTTCAGTACAAGAAAACATTTTGGTAATTTTTTAAAATTTTAAAATAATTAAAAAAAACCAGACTTTACGCTGTTTTAATGCTGCATTCATTATCAGTACCATTTTCCATGACATAATGTGGTAATGACAGCAGTGTTCCATCTAAGCTGATGATGCCGCTGAGCAAGTAATGGATATACTTGGGGAGGGGGAGCAGTGGAGAAGGGGCACGATACAGGTTTAGGAATTTGCTCAGCTGCAGCCACATCTTGCTCACCTGCATCATCACCTTAGAGGGAACATTGTTGCCAACCCCACTTTTGCAGCAAGAAAGTAGAAGTATTTTATGGCAGGAATGCACATCACCTACAGAAAGTATAATACAATTGTTTTTCTGAAGTCCAAACTTCTCCTTTGAGTGATTGCTCGCGTTGACTCCAATTGTGTGTGTACTCATGCATGCATGGCTGCTGGAAGAACTTTTCCCTAGCTGTCCCAGGAGGCAGACAGAGCACCCTGGAGTCACGCATCCATAGCATGGCATATAAGGGCTCACCGACCTCCCCCCACCAGTTCCTTCTTACCACTGTAACGGCTGGCTGGAACTGGTGTCTTTCAGCGATCTCCCCTAGAGCTTTGGTTAGTACTTGTTGTTCTATTGTTGTTAGTGTTAGTAGTTTGGAAGTTTAAGTTAGTTAGTTAGTTTTTTCTTAGTGTGTCCCCTTAGGGGACCAATTATTTTTTCCCGGGACTGAGGTATGCCTGATCTTCCAAGCTTCAAACCCTGTAGTGCCTGTAAGAGGCCAGTGCCCAGAAATGATCCACTCTCCACATGTCTGAAATGTCTGAGCGAAGCTGATCTTCGTGATAAGTGCAAAATCTGTAGAGGTTTTTGGCTGAAAACTTTAAAGGACAGGTCTCATTGCCTAAAAATTTTCCTTATGGAAGATGCCTTGAGACTATCCCAGGAGTCATCTGCAGCAGCTAGTAGCATTGACAGTACGCCAGCACTGACGAAGGATCCAGCACTGAAGGTTTCTCAGCACAGGGGTTCGTCTGCTTCCAGAGCCGCCCCTCAGCACCATTCCCAGTCGCCGGTGCTGAAGAAGAAAACGGGCTGCTCTCCATCTCACAGGCATAGACATCGAGATGTTGGTGCAGTGAGACCAGTGTTGGGCCACCAGTCTTCCACTCTGAAACCGACATCTCCACCTTCGCCGCTGGGTGGACAGGACCCAGCACTGCTCCCGGCAGTGGGTTTGGATGATGAGGTAGAGATTCTTTGATCTCCCTCAACCTTGGAGACATTCAAAGCTGCTAGATACCTAATAGAGAGCACGGCACTGTGCCTCCATCATTTGGCACTGTCCGCTTCTCCGACACCAGCACGGAGAGCACTTTATTCTAAAGGCAAATGTACCCTGCTGCCATCTTGATCATCACTCCGTTGGCCATTGCCAGTGCCGTTGGGCACCGCACCACCGTGGTCCCTGAGGAGTCAATCTCCCTTGAGTTCAGAGGTGGACTCCTCGGTTTCAAAGGGGAGTCATTCTAGATCAGCCTGTCAGCACCATGACGTTCAGCTTGCACAGTCCTTCCTGGTGCCGTGGCCTGCCCTGTGGCAGAACCTCCTGAGCTGGCCGATATAGGGGCTCCTGATGTGGATCAAGGTGACTGTGACCAGGTTACGCACTCATCATCATCATCCCCAGGTAAAGCAGCATCAGGGATGGCTTCAGCCTCCCCTTCAGAGGATGGCAAAGCATATCAGGACCTCATAAAAAGGGTGGCCAGAAATTTGGGGATGGAAACTCAAGAGGTCAGTGAAGAACCTTCTGACCCAATGACAGACAGTTTATCTCCTACAAGGGTTGCCCTGCCATTGATAAAAATCATAGATAAAACCATGAAAGCAATTTGGCAGACCCTGTTCTCTGCACCCCCCACTGTCAAAAAAGTGGAGAGGAGGTACTTTGTCCCATCTAAAGGGTATGAGTTTTTATATGCTCACTCTGCTCCGAGCTCCCTGGTGGTTACAGTGGCAAATGAAAAAGAGAGACAAGGGGCTCAGGCACCAACCCCTAAATCCAGGGACGCAAAGAAACTGGATATACATGGAAGGAAGGTTTATTTGACAGGGGGCCTGCAATTCAGGGTGGCCAATCACCAGGCAGTTTTGAGTTGCTATGCCTTTAACACCTGGGGTGCGATGGACAGGTTCTCCAACTCGTTGGATCGGGACTCAAAGAAGGAGTTTTCTGCCATCATAGAGGAGTGCAGAGCAGTTGCTAAGGCCTCTCTACAAGGTGCTTTGGATGCTGCCGATGCAGCGCCTAGGGTTATGGCATCAGGAATCTCCAGGAGGTGCAAGTAATGGCTACAAGTGTCCGGTCTACCGCCAGAAGTCCAACAGACAGTACAAGACTTGCCATTTGAGGGATGTTCTTTATTCTCAGACCAAACAGACTCAAAGCTGCATAGTCTTAAAGATTCTAGAGCCGCTCTAAAATCCTTAGGAATGTACACATCGTCTACTCAGAGGAAGCATTTCAGACTTCAGTCTTCCCCTTGGAGTTACCAACCTCACCAAAGACAGGACTCTATTCATAGGCATGGGAGGAATGGCACCTCAAACAATGTTATCAGGAGCAAGCAGTGCTCATCACTGAGTAGAAACGATGGTTCCTCTAAGCAGTCTCAGGGACCTGAACAGAACATTTGAGGGTATGACAGAGGACACCGTACCAATCTCCCTTTGTTTCCCTGCACCGCTTAGCCCATTTCTACCCTGCGTGGCCCAAGATTACATCAGACAGATGGGTCCTATGCACGGTAGAACAGATCTATTCTATCCAATTCCACTCTACCCCATGCCCACAGCTCCCTCCTCCCCCACTCTCCATCCCTCTCATGAACAGCTCCTTTTCAAACAGGTTCATCAGCTCCTCGATGCATGGCCAGCGGAGAAGGTCCCAGTAGAACTAAGAGGGAGGAGGTTCTATTCAAAATACTTCCTAATTCCGAAAGCAGAAGGGGGTCTTAGGCCTACCTTAGATCTAAGAGGCCTAAAGTTCATTCAGAAGCTAAAATTCTGCATGGTCTCTCTGAGCTTAGTGATTTCATCCCTAGACCCTGGAGATTGGTACGCTGCCCTAGGCCTCAGGGATGCATATTTTCATATCTCAATCATCCTGAGGCACAGACGTTTTCTGCCATTTGTAGTAGCGGATGGATGCTTCCAGTTCACAGTTCTCCCATTCAGGCTAGCCATAGCCTCTTGGGTTTTTACGAAATGCATGGCTGTTGTAGCTGCTTTTCTTTGAAGCCAGAGAATTCATGTTTATCCATATCTCAATGACTGGCTAGTGAGAGGGAACTCCAAGGTTCAAGTAGAGTGTCATCTACAGATCATACACTGGACATTTGATGAACTTGGCCTGCTAATAAATGTAAAAAAGTCTACCTTAGTACCGACTCAGAAAATAGAGTTTATTGGTGCAGTGCTGGACTCAATCACAGCTACAGTCTCCTTTCTACTGGGCCGTTTTCATGCAATCTGGTGCTACAGCCTCCTTTCTACTGGGCCGTTTTCATGCAATCTGGTCGGTCATGGAAGACTGGTCTTGTTACCCCCTAATCCCAGCGCATTCCTGCCTGAGACTCTTGGGCCACTTCACAGCCTGTACCCAGGTGTTTGCGCATGCCAGGCTGCACCTGCGACCCTCCAACTGTGATTGGCATCAGTATACCACCCTTCCAGGGACTCCCTGGATTGCCTGATCTCAGTGCCAGCACCAGTCTTGGTCTCCCTCCAATGGTGGACGAACCAGGAAGTAATTTGTGTGGGAGTGCCTTTTTCAAGACCTCACCCAACAAGGACACTGGTCATGGACGCATCAGACCTTGTCACAGGCAGATGTGCTCACTCACATAAATGTCAGAGAACTCCGGGCAGTCAGACTGTCTTGCCAGTCCTTCCAGGACCACTTATCAGGACACCATGTGCTAGTAAAAACGGACAATGTGGCAGCTATGTTTTATATAAATAGGCAAGGGGGAACACACTCCTCTATGCAAGGAGGCAATGGATCTGTGGCACTTCTGCATTCCCCAAGCATACATCTGGAAGCTTCCTACCTACCAGGGGTGCTAAGTACCACAGCACACTCACTCAGTCAAACTACACTGCCACACGAATGGTCCCTCAAATGGAAGATCCTATTTACCACCTTCCAAACGTGGGCCACTCCCCATCTCGATCTTTGTGCCTCCAAGTCCAACGTAAAGTGCAAAAGATTTTGCTCCTTCCAGGGCTGGGGCGACAATTCCATTGCGGACGCCTTTCAAGTGTCATGGAGTGACCATCTCCTCTTTGCATTTCCACCGTTTTCGCTGATACCCAAGGTCCTAGCAAAAGTCACATCAGACAAGGCGTCAATGATACTGATAGCACTAGCATGGCCTCACCACCATTGGTTCTCTACCTTATTGGACCTCCTCGTTGCACCATCCATTACCCTCCTAGTGGTGCCATGCCTACTCACCAAGCACCAGGGGTGACTATGGTATCTGAACCATCGGCCTCTCCAGCTGACAGTGTGGAAACTCCTTGGTTGAACAGCCAGGAACTCCAGTGTTCACAGCAGGTCAGAGAGGTCCTCCTAGAAAGCAGAAAACCATCCACTAGACTAACTTACCAAGCGAAGTGGTGATGATTTGTACATTGGTGTTTGATCAGATCTTATTCGCCAGTCGAGTTGAGTGTTTCAGTCATATTGGATTACCTTCTTCATCTTGTATCCAGCAGCCTGCCTATGTCTTCCATTAAGGTCCACCTGGCAGCGATCTCTGCGTCCCCTCCCAGTAGATGGCCACTCGGTCTTCTCCAGCCCCAGGGTAAATCGTTTCCTCAAAGGTCTAGTGAGGAAGTTCTCTCAAACTGCAAAACTGATCCCTCCATGGGATCTTAATCTGGTGCTCACTGCTCTAACCAGACACCCTTTCTAACCTCTGGCAACCTGTTCTAACCTCTCTTTGTCATGGAAGGTAGCATTTTTGGTGGCAATTACATCAGCCAGGAGGGTGTCTGAATTCAGGGCCCTCACCTCCAAGCCACCTTTACACAGTCTTTTTTAAGGATAAGGTGTGCCTCCGCCCACATCCGTCGTTCCTCTCTAAGGTGGTCTCCCATTTTCATACTTATCAGGACATTTTCCTACCCATGTTTTATCCAAAGCGTCATGGTTCTGCTTGGGAGCGTATGCTACACTCCCTTGATGTTACGAGAGCGCTGGCCTTTTACCTGGAGAGGACGAAGCCTTTTAGTGGCAATGGCAAACAGAGTAAGGGGCACGCCGTTTCATCCCAGACTATTGCATCCTGGGTCACCTCTTGTATTAAGGTATGCTCTTCCCTTGTGGGTAAACCTTGCCCAGAAATTACGGCACACTCGAGATGGGCTCAAGCCAGATCTGTGGCTTTTACTGCCAGAGTCCCGATTCAGGACATCTGCAATGTGGTAGCGTGGTCTTCCATCCACACATTTGCAGCACACTATGCTGTTATCTCACATGCAGTGGATGATGCAGCGGTTGGGAGGGCAGTGCTGGAGAATGCTGCACTCACTAGACCTTTGAGGAAACAATTGACTGGTAAGTGCTTGGGAATCACCCTATTGGAGTTGACAGGAGCAATCACTCGAAGGAGAAAGATGGTTACCTACCTCTTCTGTAACTCGTTCTTCGAGAGGCATTGCTCGCATCCACTCCCAACCCACCCTTCTCCCCTGTGTTGGACCTAGTAAGAAGGAACGGGTGGGGGGAGGCTGGCGATC
Organism: Podocnemis expansa; assembly: GCA_007922195.1. Taxonomy (NCBI): domain Eukaryota; kingdom Metazoa; phylum Chordata; order Testudines; family Podocnemididae; genus Podocnemis; species Podocnemis expansa. The sequence continues at coordinate 3,611,015 of ML682016.1, read as the reverse complement.
CCTTACATGCCGCATGACTCTAGGGGGCTCTGTCTGCCTCCTGGGACAGCAAGGAGAAATGTCTTCCAGCAGCCGTGCATATGTGCGCGCATACCCAGTTGGAGTGGGCGTGAGCAACACCTCTTGAAGAATAACAGTTAAAGAAGAGATAGGTAACCACTTTCTTCCAGAATATAAGGAAATATGATTTGTGAAGATGTTTGCTTTCCCTGAAAAGTTTGACCATGACCATGATTTTGTGTGCACTTCTGCAGTAATTATATATCAGCTGTAATCTACTCACACAGTTCCTTTCTGTAAGAATTTACAGGTATGGTAGTTTCAGTGATCAGGCCCTAATCCTAATATAGGCTGAGGAGTTATATAGATATAGGGCTCCATATATTTTGGGATCCAAAACTACAACCTGCCTTCCAATATAACTGAGGAAGTTTGGTGTTGTGTATTTCCAAAGAAAGCCCTCGCTTGTTGCCATTACATCATTATCCCTTTAAGTAAATTAAAAAATAAATCTGACTTTATTTCTAGTGGGTTTTAGTCACATTTAGCCTTAACTCACCCATGCCTTCCAAATTCTTGCTTTCGATTGGGTTGATTTACCTGTTTGACATTAGTAGGAAGAACAAAGAAGTTCTAGTCCATGGTACTTCCTGTATTTTAGTAGTCTTTATCCTGCAAGCCCATTCTGTAAATTCTCCATCTTCAAGTGTCTGATTAAGTGGGATTTTCTGTCACAAAAGCTCATGAAATAGACATTTGTTAGTCTTTAAAAGTGACATAGGACTCCTCGTTTGTTTAGATAAAGTTATGGTGGGGAGGGCATGATGGGGCAGCCCAGTCTGGCATTTAACTTATCTTTGACTACTAGTGGTAGATTTACCAATGCCTGTGATGAAATGTTTGATGGGGTGGTTGCTGAGTTATTACAGAGAATTCTTTCTTGGGTGTCTGGCCAGTGTGTCTTGCCACGGTTTCAGGGTGTAAGTGATCACCATATTTGGGGTTGGGAGGGGATTTTCCCCCAGGACAGATTGGCAAAGGAGCTGGGGGATTTTCACCTTCCACTGGAGAATGGGGTATAGCACACTTGGTGGTGGATTCTCTGTATCTTAAAATCTTTAAACCATGATTTGAGAACTTTAATAACTCAGTTATAGTTTAGTTTTATTATAGGAGTGGGCTTGTGAGGTTCTGCAGCCTGCATTGTGCAGGAGATCAGACTAGTTGGATCCTTTCCTCCAGAAAGGACACTAATCAAAACCCAAAGACCGTGAAGGGTGAAACTGTATTCAGGCATTTGTTATTTTCTTCTAAATCTGTTATGTTTTTGTTCTTCCTAAGAATAAATTGTTTGTTTCATAAGTTCCTTTGCAAACCGTAAGAATCCTAAGTTCAATACATCACCTGTCTCACATTTTCTGAAGAATTTTTCCAGAGGTTGGGTCCAACACAGTAGACTTGTGACTGTCCTTTAGGATTGACTCAGTCAGGGCTGTATCAAAGGGTCCCTCCTACAAAAGAAAACAAAATCCATGCATGCAACAATAGAAGGGCAAATATCTCAGATATTTTGTAGGGCAAAATTCTGCTGTAGTCAACTGTACTATGTGAAAGACATTTCAGATGTCTTCTTATCCATATCTATACTTCAGGACGATTTAATGAATGATTTGGAGTTTTATAGAGAATTTGACCAACAAACAGTTCAGTAAGGTTAGGATCAGCTTTGTCTGTCATTAGTAATTAACACTCAGACAGGTAATCAAGTGGGGGAAAAACCCCCAAACAATCCAGTAGCAGTTTAATTGTACTCTGGATTTGTAAATGTGTTTGTTACCAATATTATTTTTGTCCATTTTGAATTCTAACCAGTTTTTTAATACCCTGACTCTGCCAAGTCAAACAAAATATAACAGAATGACTACCCAAGAAAATACTAATGTCTGAATGGGAGGTACTAGAGACAACCATCTAGCGCAAGTATGTTGAGGAAACCTTTTGCCACTCTGATGTAACAAAGTGAAGAAAGCTGATAAGCAGATGCGACTAAATTTCGGAAAGAAACTCTCTTGGGCAACATCTTGCTAATCAATCAATCAGTCAAGTCGGACAGCATTTTGAATTATGGGAGGAGTGTAACTGGCTTTGAGTAAGATACTAGAGAAATCTGACTTCTCAAAATGTTGCTAGAGTCACTCTTAAACTAACCTGCTTAAAAAAAAGAAAAAAGTAACACCAAGGGAAAGAAAATGTCCAAAGTATATAACTGTTTTCAATTTTAGCTATTTCAATGCCCTCAGGGATTCTTCCCCTTTTCTTTCTGCTTCAGGAAGGGTTGCTGTCTTGCTGCACCCATGGTTTCTAGTGTCATTATCAGGGAGATATGGCCTGAAAAAACATTAAGGGGAATAACATATTGCTGTATAAAACAGCAGCCTAAGTACTACATGGAGAATGTCTTGTACCTAGTGCATATAGAGCAAAAACAAAAGTTCTTCCATCTGCTTCTCACTTCACTATTGCACTAGCAGGCAGGTCTATGTGGTACCAATAAAATAGGGTGGTATAATTCTTTACTTCTCTATTTTAATGTTTACTCACATTAGATCTAGAAATAATTATGTTTAGTTTAGTGCCTTTCATCATAATGTCCTTTACAAAGATTAAATAATCTAGGAACAATGATTAAACTTTCACTTGGTAAAGTTATTCATATTTGGAAGCAAATTACTAATTTTTTATTTGGCTAGAAGTGTATATAACAGGCGTGGCCAAACTGCGGCTCGCAAGCCGCATGTGGCTCTTCAAAGAAAAAATGCGGCTTGCGGAAGAGCTGGCAGGGAAGGGCGACATGGTTAGGGACAGCAGAGAAGTGGCAGCATGTTCAGAGCCCGCAGGGAAGCCGCGGTAGTGTGGTCGGGGCAGCAGGGCAAGCGCGGCAGCATGGTCAGAACTGCTGGGGGGAAGCTGCAGCAGTGTGGTCGTGGCTGGAGAGAAAAGCGCGGCAGCATGGTCAGAACCATCAGGGGAGCCGCGGCAGCATGGTCAGAGGCCACAGGGGTAGCCACAGCAGGTTGGTCGGGGCCAGCAGAGAAGCCGCGCCAACGTGGTTGGGGCAAGCAAGGAAAGCACAGCAGCATGGTCAGTAGCAACAGAGGACAGAACAAGGAGCAATGGTTTCAAGTTGCAGCTGGGGAGGTCAAGGCTGGATATTAGGAAAAACTTCCTTGCTAAGTGAGTGGTAAAGCATGGAATGGGCTACCTAGGGAGGTGGTAGAATCTCCATCTTTAGAGATGTTTAAGGCCCGGCTGGAGAAAACACTGGCTGGGATAATTTAGTGGGAGTGGTCCTGCTTTTTTGGCAGGGGATTGGACTAGATGATCTCATGAGGTCCCTTCCAACCCTGTGATTTGATGATTCTGTGAACCAGCAGGGGAGCCCCGGCAGCATGGTTAGAGGCCGCCGGGGAAGCCATGGCAGCGTGGTCAGGGCTGGCAGGGAAGCCACAGCGAGGTCAGAGCTGGCAGGGAAGCTGTGGCATGGTTGAGGTGGCAGGGTAAGTGTAGCAGCATGGTCAGAACTGGTGGGGGGAAGCCGCGGCAGTGTGGTCAGGGCTGGCGAGGAAAGCACAGCAGTGTGGTCAAGAACCATCAGGGGAGCCGTGGCGGCATGGTCACAGCCTGTGGGGGAAGCTGCGGCAGCATGGTCAGGGCTAGCAGGGAAGCTGTGGCAAGGTCAAAGCTCTCAGGGGAAGCCATGGCAATATGGTCAGAGTTGGCAAGGGAAGCCACGGCAGCATAGTCAGGGAGGGGCGGGAAACGTGGCAGCGTGGTCGAGGTCAGGGGGCAGAAGTGCTGCATGGTCGGGGAGGGCAGAGAAGCAGCATCATGGTAAGAGATGGCAGGGAAGCGGCAACGGGGAGGGGGAAGCGCAGCATATTGTTAAATTGAAACATTGTGCAGTACTTAGAGATCAGCACTTGAGAAAGCTTTTACCTACTGCATTGCAAAGTTACTTTCTGGATTTTAAAAAATCTTGCCATTAGCCTACAGTCTACATCCAGCAACAGCTAAGGTTTTACTGTGTAAGCTTAGTTTTCACAGTAGCCTTAAGTAATTATTAGAATCTGACATTAGTAGGAGCAATGTTTGCCCCATTTTTATGATAAAATTAAAGTGTGCAAAGAATTTTAAGCTTAGTAATTTTGGAGTAGGTAAAAGTATGTGGTTATGCCTCAGTGTGGCTCTCAAAGGTTGAATAATTGACTTGCGGGGCTCTTGAGTTCCATAAGTTTGGCCATCCCTGGTATATAATATAGTGGTAATTTGGTAATACCAGTTAGGTTTGGGGGGAGAAAAAGAATGACCAGCAGAGGGCACCTGAAACCATTCTTGTTTATTGATGGTCATGGTTGTCCTATAGGTAGTACAAGGAACTGCAACTTGTTCATTGTGTGTCTGTATATTGATATCAAGAGAAACAATTAACAGGCGAAAATCTGTTTCATATACAAGAATGTCCCAGGAGATTGGTAAGGGCTGCCTAGTAGTGCTTTCAGCACAAATTTCTACCCTTCAGACTATTAGCCACCCTAGGTGCGTTCACGTAAATATTAATTTTGGTCCTTGCATCAAGGACAAGAGGAATATACTTCTTTCTTTCTTTTGGTAGTGTGTAAGTAACAGTAAAACTGTTAACGGCTGCAGTAAGAACAGCATTTATCTAGGTGGTTTTATCCCTTCAAAACCTTGCAGTTTTAAGAAACTTGGGCTAGAGTACTTTGAATATTGCTCAGAGCTTGGTGTATCTGAAGAGTAGAGCCCTTCAAATCCATGGATATCTGCATTATATCTGCATGTGAATGCAGATATTCATGGACTATTTCTTGCTGGTGCAGATTGGATGCAGATCCACATACTTGTATCTTCACAGGGCTCTATCTGGAGTTACTGGTATTTACTGATATATGTTCTGTAGTGAGAATGTTCCAGTTACATTACATATATCTGAAGTGTTGCACTATGATTTTGTCATTTCAGAATGCAGTTAGAGATGCAGTTAGTTTAGCATCTGGATAGCCAGTGGCAGTAAAGTGGGTGTCTTGATTCCTCTCTATAGGTTTCCTGACTTTAGGGAATCAGTTTTTTCCAGTAGTAGTGTTCTCACTCAAAGTACATCATAATGGGAAAATAGCTTCATATTAAGGAAAATGTAAGTTGAAAAGTAAGACAAATATTGTACTGAGCACTGTGCAAAAAGACAGCAGTTGACCTGGAAAAGAAGCAAGTGAATCTTTCAGAGAAATGTAAAGACTCTGTACTTGTTCATGGGCCTTAATGATGTGGTTTCACTAACCAGCAAATCAGGGCAGTCAAACTAAAGCCCGTTTTGGAGATAAGTGGTATGACTTTAAAAACTAGTTAATGAAGAACCTTGTGTTAGATGACTTTGGGACCCAGTAAATAATTTGTTATCCCAAACCCTGTGGTCCCAGTGTACCATTTCAATTAACCTTTTTTTAAAAAAGATGATTGTGCTGCATTTTCCACAGAGGAAATATGTCCTGGTTGATGGAGGAGAATAAATTATTTAAAGGGGGACTATTAGCCTCTGACTTGGCAGGTGTAAATTGTGAAGTAATTTTCATCACCCAAAAAGTGATAATCAATCAGCTGAAAATGCAGGACATCCCTAAAGCTTAGTAAAGCCACTAGGTGGTTTAAAGTAGAGTCCTAGGTTTGTTTGGCAAGATTTTTGGCTGAAGTGTTTTTTATATTAAACATTATTCATCAAACTCTAAAAAGCTTTCAGACGTTTTTGGGCTAAAAGAGGACAATGAAATAATTGTTAATAGTACAATTACATAAAGCCTTAGTTCAATTTCATTGGGAAAATTCCCCATCTAGAATCTCTAAAACAAATTATTCAAAAACAGACTTTTCAGTTGCATGAAAATCCTTTTTACCTTTTGGCTGACACATCCCATGGGTTGTTGTACATGTGTAGGACTTCTTCCCTATCACTTTATGCTCCCCTTTTTATATATAGTTTGGCGGTTTATTACTTAAGGGATTGCTATGCAGATACCGTGTTTTCTAAACTAGGATATGGAGGGTGTAAAGTAAATGTTACCTACTCACTGACCTGCTGCTTTGGTAGTGTGCCATTTTAGAATGAGATTGCCTGTAAAGAATCTCATTCTGGGGGTTATGTATTGAGCTAGTTTTCATAGCACTTACATCCTTTCTCTCTACGTGGTCGTGGTTTCCATCTCAATGACAAATTTAAGCATCATGAATAGCTGACTGAAATATTTATTTGGGAATGAGCAAAACTTTAGGAGTCTCAGCTGAAAAGAATTTCTTTTAGGAGGTGTCCACTGGAGCATGCCAAAAAGTCCTGTTTACTAAACAGGAGGCTTTTGTCTGTGCAAATGGAGAAATGGTGCAGTTTGTTAGTTCTGAAGAGGTATGGGACAGTAAGGCAATTAACAGAAAAAACCTCCATGAACTGTTCAGGACTTGAAGGCAAACTAATAACAAACACTGATGAATTTCAGCAGTGGGTCACAACTTCAATAATTTAACTCTTGGGAGGAGTATGACAGCCCTATCCTTCATTCTTGCAAACCAGCCATTTAACTGGGTCCACCGTCAGGTTAGCTATTACCAAATATCCAAGGTAGACCCTTCTTGGTCTATCCCAAGGATTCATCCCACTTCTCATCTTCCCTTCATGTAGAGGTTGGCATGAGCTAAACAGTCTTGCCTTTCTTATATCACATTTCCAAATACTATTCAATTCATTGTTACCTCAGAACTCGGATCTCTCCATTTGGATGGCTCAGCTCTGAGACAACAGATACATTACTTCATTATATTTATTAAGAACTCCAATCTCACCTAGTTCTGAGATAGGAGGGTGGAATCGGTGCTGCATAAATGGGCAAATGCCCCTAGTGGAAATACAGCCTGCCGATCAAGAACAGATTCAGAGCAATGAAGAAACTTAGAGCAAGAATTTCTTTTAAAAACGAGTATTAACATTTATTCAAGAGATCTTAAACAGATATTTTCATTTACTCAAAGATCTTACAGAATTATAATGAGATTCAGAGACTGAAAAATGTCAATTAATACTTGTATATCTCAGCGAGCATTACAGAGTGATGGTTTAGAAAGGAATACTCTCTGCTGGGTTTCCCTTCTTACAGTTACAGACACATAATCATAAACTAGATAGTATGACAAAGTACATTAAAACATTAGAGATAAATACAAAATACTGAACAAATTATAGCATACCACAAGTAAGGGTCGGTTGCCTATGGGATGGGGAGATCTCAGGTTTAGGTCTATTTCTCTCCTCAGCATAAAGGTAGTTTCTAACTGCAGCTTTTAGTCTGGGACCTTAGTCTATGGTTTTCCACCCTTCTTGAGGACCTGTTCTTACCGCAGTTGAGCTTTGGTCTCGAAAACCAGTTCAGCTTTCTCTCTTTGGGTCCACTGTGCTCCACCACTCTGCTGCAGTCTCCTTAGCAGCTGGGACAACAGTGGCTCAGAAGGTTTTTGAAAGCTTGCAGGTACAATTGCCGTTTCGCATCAGCAAAGTTCTCTGTGCCACTTATAGGAGTTCTGACAATATCAGAGCTCTGAAGTCTTGAGCTTTGAAACGGGACTTGAGTAGATGTGAGACCAGGCTCCCTTGGAAGCATGCACCTTGAGTCAAGGGTGTTGCTGCCCTGGGGAGGGACCCGGGGCACGGCCTCAGGCCCCAACCCCGGCTGCAGACCATGCCCCCTGGTCGGTGGCAGGGCTGGAAGCTGCCACGTGCCACCACAGGTGGCTGGGCACTGCATCCCCAGCTGGGGCCGGGGCCGGAAGCAGCCACGGGCGGTTGGGACCCACATCCCTGGCCGGGGATGGGGCTGGAGTGGCCGCCGCTGTTGCAGGTGGCCGAGCCCCGGATCCCTGGCTGGGGGCGGGGCTGCTGCGGCTGCGGGTGGCTGGGCCCCAGATCCCCCACCAGGGATGGGGCTGCCATGGCCGTGGGCAGGTGGTCCCCGGATCCCCAGCTGGGGATGGGGCCAGGAGCGGAGTAGGAGACACACATCTATACAGGTAGCCTTGCTGTCCTAAAATGCATACCTACAGATCACAAGGCAAACCATGACTATGCACACAGTGTCAGGTACCCAACCTGTGGAAAAGTCACATAAACAAGTGACTGTGCGTGTCCTCAGGTGTTGAACTCATGGTCAGGGCACACAGCAGTCAGAGTGGAGGTGCCACTCTCTATACCATACAATGGTTTTCCCCAGCTGCCCTCACGCCCCTCTACCCCACTGAGTTCCCAAAGAAGAGAAAGCACTAAAACAGGCTTCCTGAGAATTCAGCCATCTCATTGGAGAATCAAATACTGTGTTGGAAACATGACGCATTTCATATATAAGCAGTTTCCAAAGGGATAGCCGTGTTAGTCTAGTCCGGTAAAAAAACAACAAGCAGTTGTGTGGCACTTTAAGACTAACAGATTTATTTTTTGCCTGAGCTTTCGTGGGAGAAGATCCCACTTCCTCAGATGCTTCGAAGATGGGTGAACTTACAGAAAGGAATGAAACTAAATGCAAGGGGGTGTAAAACATAGGATCAGGTCATAAAGTAACAGCAAATCAGAGCGGTTTACAGGCTTAAAGAATGGGAAGCCTGAAGTCAAATTACCCTTTGTAATGTGAAAAGAACCCATAATCTCGAGTGAGTCCTGCTTTCACAGAATTTAGCTTGCATATTAATTCGAGTTCAGCTGTTTCTCTTTGGAGTCTTGATGTCCCAGGTACATCTCTAATGACAGTCGTTAACAAATCCATCATCGAGTGATTAGGAAGATGCAGAGGAGTAATTCTGAAGGTAATTCAGGTGGTAATCATCATGTTCAAGTGAACAAAAATGAAGGTGTTATCAGATCCATGAATTTAAGGTATAGAACTGATTAAGTTGGAAGTGTAGTTAAAAAGATGGATATTAGGAAAGTTTGAAAGGTCTAAAATAGTTGATTCCATTTAGACACAGAAGAGGAACCACAGTTTTCATGTGTTAAATTCTTTATCTTAGAATTGGTCCAGTTCATGTGTTTTTTCTCTCCAGTTTGCTCAGTACAATTGATTTTAAAAATGAATTGAAAAACTTACTTAATAAAGGTAGTTCCTAGGTGGCCCCAAAGACCCAGGTACAGAAATATACATTCTTCTTTGAGTGATTGCTCTTGTCCATTCCTCTGTAGGTGTTTGCACGCCATGTGCGCGGAACACCGGAATTTTTTTCCCTTAGAGTACCCGTAGGGCCGGCTATAGCGCCTCCTGGAGTGGCACCTTTGTGGCGTTCTATATAACAGCCAGCCGGCCCTTCCCTCCTCAGTTCCTTCTTACCGCCCTGATGGTTGCTGGAACAGTTACTGCCATAGCAGTACTTCCCTGAGCGACTTGCCTCGCTCTCGGTACCCGTTTTTGCTCCTTAGTTGGTAGTGTAGTTTGTTTGTAGTTAGTTCTAGTTGTTAGACAGTTGCCCGCCCTGGGGTCGGGGTTGGGCTCTGCCCGGTTTTAAAACGTGGGACTTGTAAGAAACCGATGCCGGTGGATGACCCACATGGGTCCTGTCTTTTATGCCTGGGGGAGTCGCACCTCCATGAGAAGTGCAAGATTTGCCGGGGGTTTAAACCGCGCACTCAAAAAGATAGGGTGCAGCATCTGAAACTTCATATGATGGAGGAGGCTTTGCGCCTGGCCCCCGGGGATACGAGCTCGAGCACGGCACCATTGGTGTGGAGTGTGCCGGCGTCATCAGAGCCAGTTTCGGCACCGAGGCAACACTCCACATCGAAGCCGCACCGCGAGGCAGACCCTGCTAGCCATAAGCAACGGCACCACTCGCTTTTCCCTGCACCGCCTAAGAAGAAGAAGAAGAAGAAGAAGGTGCTCAGCGAGCAGTCAGCCCCCCAGCTGACAGATCTGCCTAGGGACCGAGGCTGGAACTGGGCTGGTCGGACCCCAACCCAGGTTGTTCATGCGGCACCGGTACGGAGGGAGCGTCAGCCTAGCCTGGACTCAGCCTCCTCCCCCACGAGGGACATCTTGGAGGAGGACATCTTCCTGCCCTTGATGCCGGAGGTGTTTGTGGCTGTGCAGACTTTGATTGAGCAGCCTATCCCAGTGGCACCGCCAGCCCCTCCAGCACCGAACTGGACAGTGCCGTCAAGAGGGAAGCCCACTCCCCTCAGGGTGCCAGCCCATTCTCTGGCACCAGAGAAGAGGACCCACCCGGCCCCGGTACTGTCATCCCAGCACCATTCACCAGTACCATCTGCCATCATGGCTGCAGAGGGGCCTCCTCAGTACCGGTCTCCTGTGCGCTCACCATATGAAGGCTCTCCTACACGGTACCAAGAGCCTCAGGATGAGCGTCGGCACCGCGTTCTTGCGGCTTTGGCCACGGCACTCCTGTGGTCTCCCAGAAGCGCCTCATCCATTAGCTCCTTGGACAACTCGGTGCCGTGGAAGAGGAGCAGGCTTGACACCGCACCTCCACCTCCAGCCCAACCTGGGCCGCAGCTGGCACCACCTTTCCACCCCCAGTGGCCCAACTGGCAGCCCCACAAACAGTGGCCCTTTTGGACTCCTTGGTTGTACCAACAGGAGCGGGGCTCCAAACCAGGTGTTCTATACTCTGGGTTGGGTTCACATCCACCACCATCATTTACAGCCAGCGTGCCCCCCGGTACCGAAGAAACTTCAGAGATAGAATCCGTGGGGGGGGTGATTAAGACCGGACTAGCGTAGCCAGCGGGGGACGTATGCCTCATGCTGGGACAGAGGCGGGGGGTCCAGACCTGGAGGAATCTTCCTCTTCTCCACCAGATGAGGCAGTGACAGGGGCTAAGCTGGTGGCCATTCCGGATGATACCAAAGTCCACCAGGAGCTTCTGCGGAGGGTAGCCAGAAATCTCAACCTGCAGGCGGGGGAGATTACTGAGGAAGCGGATCCCGTGGTGGACATTCTCCTCGTGGAGGGCCCAGGCCGCGTTGCCCTTCCTTTTATTAAGACTATATAGAACACAACGAAATCCTTATGGCATACCCTGGCCTCTATTCCCCCGATGGCTCAACGGGCAGAAAAGAACTATTTCGTGCCATCCAAAGGATACGAACACTTCTATTCTCACCCTGTTCCAGGTTCTTTAGTGGTGGTGGTGGCCAACGAAAGAGAGAGACAGGGTCATTTAGAGCCCAAGCCCAAGTCCAAGGAGGCTAGGAAGTTAGACTAGTTCAGGCGCAAGGTCTACTCCACGGCGGGGTTGCAGCTAAGGATTGCAAACCAGCAGGCAATCCTTAGTAGGAACATTTTCAATGTCTGGACAGCCCTTGACAAATTCTTGGATGCTTTTGACCAGGACTCTAGACCCGACCTTGCTGCATCAATCAAGGAAGGAAAGGTGGTATCCAAGGCCCTCCTCCAGTCTGCCTTGGACGCAGTGGATGCAGCAGCCCATAACATGGCATTGGGCATTACAATGAGAAGAAGCTCTTGGCTGCAGGCTTCCGGTCTCCCGAAGGAAATCCAGTCCACCATTCAGGATCTCCCGTTAGAAGGGTCGGACCTCTTCTCACAGCAAACGGACTCAACACTGCAAACCTTGAAAGATTCTAGTGCCTTGATAAAATCCTTAGGGCTCCAAACAGCAGCTGCTCAGAGGAAACCCTTCAAACCACAGCCACCACCGTGCTCATACCAGTGCCGCCAGGATTATCACAAGTGGCAGGGCCGGGCGGGGCACAGGACCAATAGGTGCCAGGCTAATACCCAGCGTGGCTCTCGCCAGTCCTTAGCCCACAAGAAAACCTTTTGAGGATTCGCTCAAGGTCGGCGTACCAGTTATTTCAGTAGATCCCGATGCCCCCCTGTTTGGGGGCAGGCTCACCAGATACCTGCCGGAATGGTCTTGGATAACATTGGACAAATGGGTGCTACAGACCATTCTGAAGGGCTACTCCCTCCAATTCTCTTCGTTTCCCCCTTCTGCCCCCCCCCCTTCCCAGTCCCTCTTCAGGGACCCCGCTCACGACCAACTGCTGTTTCAAGAGGTTCGGTTGCTGCTACAGAAAGGGGTGGTGGAGGAAGTGCCTCCCAGACTCCGCGGCAAGGGTTTCTACTCACAGTATTTCCTTGTTCCAAAAGCAAAAGGAGGTTTCCAACCCATTTTGGACTTAAGGCGTCTCAACCGATTCCTCCGAAAGATCCGTTTCCATATGGTCTCCCTGTCTTCGATAATTCCCTCTCTGGATCCAGGCGATTGGTACGCCTCCCTCGACCTTCAGGACGCATATTTCCACATTGTGATCCACCCCAAGCACAGGAAGTTTCTAAAGTTCACCGTAGGCCAGAGACACTTACAGTTCACGGTGCTCCCATTCAGCCTATCGGCGGCACCTCGGGTTTTTACGAAGTGCCTATCAGTGGTTGCGGCCTTTCATAGGAGGCGAGAGGTCATGTTGTTTCCCTACCTCGACAACTGGCTAGTGACAGGCTGCTCAAGACAGGAGGTATCTCTTCACTTGCAATTGGTCCAGAACGTATTTGCATGGCTGGGTCTCCTTATAAATGCCCAGAAATTGACATTGATATCAACTTAGAGGATAGAGTTTTTAGGTGCCGTCCTGGACTCGGTAGTAGCAAGGGCTAGCCTTTTGTACTCACATTTCAAAACAATCAGATAATTGGTGGAGTCCCTGTCAAAGTTTCCTCTCACCTTGCTCAGAACTTGCCTCAGACTTTGGGGCTGATGGCAGCCTGCATGTTCGTAGTGAAAACATGCCTGTCTTCATCTGCACCCCTTCCAGATGTGGCTGGCGGGGGCTTTTTGCCCAGCTCGGGACAGTATGGACACGATAGTATCCCTGCCACACCAGGCACAGGAAACCCTCACATGGTGGGGTTAGGAAGCCAATTTGTGTACGGGAGTCCAATTCCGATCCACACGCCCTTCCGTGTGTCTGGTTACAGATGCATCAGATCAGGGTTGGGGTGCCCATCTAGGCCGCCTCAGAACACAAGGTCTTTGGGGGGCCAGAGACAGGTTTCTACATATCAGTGTGAAGGAGCTCAGGGCCGTACATCTGGCCTGCAGAGTGTTTCGGAGTTTTCTGTCGGGGAAGTCAGTTCTCATTCGAACAGACAACACCTCGGCAATGTTTTACATCAACAGGCAGGGGGGACCCGCTCGATACCGCTGTCTCAGGAAGCGATTCAACTGTGGGAATTCTGTATTCGCCCCAGGATTCACCCCGTAGCATCTTACTTACCAGGCTTTCAGAATGGCCTAGCGGATACCTTGAGCCGGAGATTTATGACTCAGCAATGGTCGCTAAACCACAAGGTTCTGGAAGGTCTTTTCCGGAAGTGGGGTCATCCCTGGGTGGATCTGTTTGCGTTGGAGCACAACAAGAAGTGCCCACAGTTCTGCTCGTTCAGGGGTCTCAGCCCCGGCTCAATAGCAGACGCATTCGACATGTCTTGGATGCAGGATCTCCTTTATGTGTTCCCCCCGACACCGCTGGTGCGCAAGGTGGTCCAGAAAATAAAGGCGGATGGGGCAAAGGTCATATTAATCGCACCAGTGTGGCCAAGGCAGCACTGGTTCTCGACTCTGTTGAAGACCTTGGTTCGTGCTCCAGTGCAACTCCCGCTGAGATCGGACCTGGTGACTCAGGATGGCGGCCGCCTACTTCACCCCAACCTGGAGGCGCTGCATCTCCATGCTTGGCTCCTCCATGGCTAAACCGCAGGGAACTGCAATGTTCCTCTCCAGTGAGAGAAATCCTCTGTAACAGAAGGAAGCAGTCCACAAGGGCCACCTACAGGGCAAAGTGGCATAGGTTTGTCCAGTGGACCAGAACCAAGGGTTGGGACCCCTTTACGCTTCCCATTCCAAATCTCCTGGATCATCTATTGTCCCTGAAGTCTAGCAGCCTCTCAACTGCATCAATCAAAGTACATGTAGCAGCTATATCGGCATTCTGGCAGACTCCTGGTTATGCTTCTGTTTTTACACACCCCATGGTCAGGCGTTTCCTAAAAGGCTTGACAAAACTCTACCCACCAGTGAGGGCATCAGTGGCTCAATGCGACTTGAACTTAGTTCTTTCGCGACTTACGAGGCCCCCCTTTGAGCCTTTAGCTACGTGCTCTCTGCTTTACCTCTCGTGGAAGGTAGCGTTCTTGGTGGCAATTACATCAGCTGGGAGGGTGTCAGAGATCCGAGCCCTGACGGAGGAGCCACCCTTTACAGTGTTCTTTAAGGACAAGGTCCAACTGCGCACCCACCCAGCTTTTCGACCTGAGGTAGTGTCACAGTTCCACATCAACCAGGACATATGCCTGCCCATTTTTCACCCTAAGCCGCATGCTTCAGAGGAGGACAGATGACTCCATATGTTGGACGTTCAAAGGGCATTAGCCTTCTATATTGAAAGGACAAAACCCTTTCGCAAGTCACCACAGCTTTTCGTAGTGGTTGCTGACAGGTTCAAAGCCGTCCAGTCTCCGCGCAGCGGATCGCCTCATGGATAGTCGCTTGTATTAAAGAATGCTATTCGCTAGAAGGGAAGCGTCCCCCCGAGGTGAAAGTGCACTCCACAAGAGCTCAGGCTTCGTCCACAGCTTTCCTCGTGGGGGTCCCGGTCGTGGAAATCTGTAAGGCGGTGACCTGGTCCTCCGCTCATACCGTTGTGCAGCACTACACCATCACCCGCCAGGCCCAGCAGGATGCGTCCGTGGGCAGAGCGGTCCTCCAGTCTGTACGTCTTTGATTCCTCCTGCCTCCTAAGGTAAGGCTAGTTATTCGCCTACAGAGGAATGGACAGGAGCAATCACTCGAAGAAGAAGAAGGGGTTACTTACCTGTAACCGGTGTTCTTCAAGGTGTATTGCTCCTGGCCATTCCATTCCCTCCTGCCTCCCCACTTCGGAATACAGGGAGAAGGAACTGAGGAGGGAAGGGCCAGCTGGCTGTTATATAGAGCGCTGCAAGGGCACCACTCCAGGGGGCGCTATAGCCAGCCCTACGGGTACTCTAAGGGAAAAAAATTCTGGCGTTCCATGCATGTGGCGTGCAAACACCTACAGAGGAATGGCCAGGAGCAACACATCTCGAAGAACCCCGGTTACAGGTAAGTAACCCTTTCTTTAAATAGCAAATTCTGATCTAGGGCAAAGGATTTATCCAGATATCATTAAAATTAACCTGATTATTGAAAAAGCAGGCATTCATGAAAAAGCATACTGTGATTCTGTGTTACGTTCATCAAATTACTCTGGAGTCTACACATTGGGTGGATGTACTGAAAAAGAGAGGAATCCAAGAAAGCAGATTTCATAGATATCAGTTTTTCTTAGGATGGATGATTATTAGGGCTTAGTTTAAATGTATTATGATGCTTTGGGGGTACACCCAGAACTGTAAGGGGTTCTGTTATGACCTTCCCTGTAAACCCTGGTGTTTCTGTGCTGCATAGTTTTGGGTCAGAGTCCTGACACCAGCAGCATACTCAAAGCACAATGGCCTTGCCTTGGCTTCTCCCATCCTGGTTACTCCTTGAAGGGTGACAGCAATAGGTGTTCCATTCCTGAAACTCCCCAAAACCATCTCCCCTGCAGTGTCCAGTCTGTCTTGCTGGACCTTCACAGAAATGTTAAGTTTGCTGTCTTCAAACAGACCAAACACATACCAGCTTCTTAGTTTTACTGAAAACACATGCAACAGTTTAATACACAGCACTGAGATTGTGTTGTAATTTGGTTACAGCTAAAACAAAACAAAGCAAAACATGCTTTCTGGTAACTGAAACTTAACTTCAGAAAGTTACAATCATTCTCTAAGCAGATTTATCAACTATAGTCACACTTCAACCCTTTTGCATGAAAGATTCACCTTTCTCAGACTGAGATCTTTGGCCTCTTGGCATCCTCAGGTCATGGGTGCCAAAATGGCTTTCTGCCTTTGCTTCTATTTCCCCAAAACTTAGTACCTCTTTTTCAAAAGCTAGGAAGGCTTCCTGGGAACGCAAAATCCTTTCTCCGTTGTGGTCATTAAGTAGTCTTCCTCCATTCTTGTATAGCTTGGTGCCTTTGTTTATTTTTTATGAGAACATATTTTTCATTTTTCTCTGAAATGTTACTTGGCTTACCTTACATTGGAGACACAGGAAAAGAAGGCAAAACTATATTCCTCTGGCAAGGACAGAATGGGCTTAAGCACTGCTTGCAAAACACCTTTTAAGACTGTATTTCCAGCACACATCTATAATTCTTTCACACTGCCTGTACACTCATCATGCAGTAATACTAACGAGCAGTGAGTTACTAGTTTCCCTATGATAGCTTATGTGACAAAGCCCTGGCTCGTATAATTAGGTGGGGTTGGTCCAGCTTTGAGCAGAGGATGTACTAGATGACCTCCTGAGGTTCCTTCCAACCACAATCATTTATGCTGCTGTGATTCTTCTGTGATATCTTTTTGATACAAAATATTACAACACTGTTTTGGACAGTGAGTATACCAAGCCTGTAGTGGTTTATGGTATGTTGTGCTCTTTACTAGTTGGCATTGAGGGACTTCCTGTGTCACATGCCGGTATCTGCATTGAACAGTTTAATTGCACTTGACAGTTACATTAACCATTTGGTACAGCCACATGGTAAAAGATATCTGAAAACGTCAAATGAACCCAAGTGCTCACAGATTAGAAAATGTTAAATTTGGGCAATGAATTTGGGTCTTCAGGCTGCTCTGAGTCAACCATTTGATCTTTTAAAGTTAATTTGAATATATTTTCCATTTAAATTGCTTTTGCTCATTGCCATAACATCAGGCAGGATAATTTACAGATCAGAGGGACTGGTTCTTTAGAAGGTCAATACTATGTATTTCAACAGCATAAAATAATTCTAGGAATATCACCTTAATTTACTCTTAAAATATCTGAAAGATCACAACAGCTAGTATTGACTTCCTTCTGTCCTCCTTAGGAGAGGATAAATTATGGCATAAACTAATTATTGGGGTGATGAAGGTGCACATCAAAAGGACTACTGAATTTAGAGAGATGTGTGCTCTTTTAGCAATATTTCATCTTAATGTCAAAGGTAGTAACTTGTCAAGATCATTTATTTTGAGCAGGAACAGGGATGTAATTTCAAAGCATAAACCTGAAAGGGACCATCTTCATCTCATGATATAAGAATTTAGTCAACTAGAACTATAGCATCATCTTGAGCAGATAATCTTATATACCTTTAATGTAAATATGCAGAAATACTGTTTAATCTAATATTCATGCTTGTGAAGTTTAGTAAACTGGACTGGTTCTACGTGCCTCAGTTAATGCAGCATTTGTGAGAAGTGTTCTAGACATTTGCAGTAACTTATTTAAAGACAATTAAGATGGAAATATTTTGTTACATATTATTCCCTTATTTTCTGTGGTTAGAGGCTCATTATGACTCTCTCCCCATATACTTCCAATGATCGTATCAGAGAAATGTAGAGAAATAGTGGCACGTAATAAATATTAATTGGAATCTAGTGTGCTTGTTGGCAGGATAGAAAAATGTTGATATCATATCAGCAATAAATATTCTCCCTACTTAGAAATAAGAAATATTGTGCTGCAACGACAACTTGAAAAATAGTTGTAGCATGAGCTGATTAAATTTTTGTACCTATTTTGACTCCTGTATTTCAAATTCAAGCATAATTTAAGTACAAAAATTGAAAGATGTCAGGCATGCTGACAAAATTTTGATACTCTATATATTGTATGTTTTCAGTTTTGTAATTTACTCTACAGAAAATCAGACGTGTTTGCCACTGAAAGCTTATTAATGAAGGGAATGATGGCTAGTTACAAAAAAGCTGGTTACTAGTTGGAATAGAAAGTATAAGTAATTACTTCTATAGCTGACATGTAGATGAGTTGTGTTAGTCCAATACTTCCATGCCCTTACAGCCATCATACAGCATTGCTAACAAATAAACTAATTTTATTGTATTGCTCTAGGTAACCTTGAAGATACCAACTTCCTGTTTTTAGTGAATAATTGTGTTCTCATTTTAAAGTTCCATTTCATACAGCACTTGTGCCATTCAGCATTAGTCACAATTTTAGAAATCCACATAATGAAGTGCAAACAAATGATTTTGAATTGCCCTAGTACCTCAAGATATATTAAGCATTCATAAGGTTTATAGACTCTCATGAGCAACATTTGTAAACTGAAAGGGATTAACACCATAATATAGATATAGAGCTGTTATTCATTAAAACAGCATTAGTCCATAATCTAAAATATCAAGTCGGAAGGTAGAATTCTATACATTATAATTAGTTCACATTGGAGTCCTGTCAACTGAAAAGTTCACTTCCTGAAAAGCTTCACTGATCATATCATTAGAATGATGTTACCTGTTTCAGACCTCTGAAAACACAAACTTGACTTCTTCATTCAATCTGCTGTCTTTCGAGGTGAAAAATGTGCTAGTGCTAGAGGCATTCCTTTAATTCTGAGAAAATAAATTTGTAAATGTTCTGCTGTGTGAGCTCTGAAACATAAATGTCTTGCAGTACTGAAAAATATAGTCAATGTTTTCATTTTTTTCTGCAAATATGCTAGACCGTGGTTCCCCAGCCTGGGGCCCATGGATCAATGTGTTCCAGGGAGTCCACGGTGGTGCTCCCTGCCAGGGCCAGAACCCAGCTGCAGCCTTGACGTTCCCTGCCGGGGCTGGATCCCGTTGGGGGGTGAGGGGGTGGTACCACAGGCAGCCGATGCTGGCAGCAGCTTGGCTACGCTCCACTCCCCTGTAGGGGCTGGCTGGGGACCATTGTGGCAGTGCTCCTGCTCACTGCTCGGTGGCTTAGCTTTGCTCCCTTGCAGGGGCTGGCTGGTCACAGCAGCTCCACTCCCCAGGAGGGGCAGGAGAAGGGGCCATCGTCACGGTGGCTCCACTCGCTGGGGCCATGGCCGCAGCAGGTCCGCTCTCTGGCAGGGGCAGTGGAAGAGGACACATCTGCAGCAGCTCCACTCACTGGCCAGTCCCAGCAGCACCGCCAGAGCAGTGCAGGCTAGATTATGCCAGCGTGCGGGCCGGATTCTTCCCACGGTGGCACAGAGGCACTCCACCACCAGACAGGGGGGTTGGGCACAAAATTTTTTCAAATCAAAAAGGGGTCCCTAACCTTAAAAAGGTTGGGAACCACTGTGCTAGACGAAAAAAAAGTACAAAAAGCCCTTTTTTCAAAGTTTAGTAGCGTGTGGTCAGAGATCATATTGGAAAGTAAATTATTCTCAGTCTTGCACAGAAACAAAACTGCTGTTATCTCCCTGTAAATCTTAATAATGAGTCTAAAACTCAGCCAAACTGTTGAAAAAATACACAATTACAGGAAGCCTTTTGTCACACAAGGTGAGCTATTAGGCTGTACTGTATAGAAAGCCATCACAAGACCTATAGCCAACTTAAATTCCATAGTTTAAGGTGTTAAATTCTGCACAGAACATGCTGGTTCTCTGCACAGGGAGAATTTCAGTCAAAGGCTGTAGTTTATCAAGGTGCAGAAACACACTCCTGACTTTAAAAATGTGGGTAGTCCCATTGGACTACTCACATCCTTAAAGTTAAATATGTGCTTAAGTAAGTTGATGAATAAGGGCCTTATTGAGAAATACACTTCAGGAAGACTAACATAATAAAATGCATACATACGAAATTTGTTTCAGAAAATGAACATTAGATCTGTTAACTTGTAAGTGTATTTGACACCATCATCATTATTATGCTAAATGCCAAAGAGACTTGGGCTCCTTGCATATTGCATGCCACCTAGATTAATCTCTGGTTTGGTCCTTCAGGTGGTCTGGCTGGATATTCAGTGTGTGGTCATCACTGACAACTACTGAATACATTATGGTGTTCTCTCTAGATGTTCAGTGTTATGACCATTACTGGCATGTTACTGAAGCTTTTGGTGCCTGTGTGATTAATGGGCATATAGTAACATACCATGGTAAACATGCTTTGGAATTCTTTGGTCTTTTCCTCTGATATGTCCATACCAAGAAGGCCGCCAAAACTGAACCCATGTAGATGGAGTAGTTGTTGATTTCAGCTTCAAATATTCTCATTTCTGATGGTGGCCTGCCACTTAGTGCAAAACAGTTGATAAAGACAGTGAGAATTGAAAACATTGAGCCAAAGTCCTGCAGCCTTCCTCAGTGCCATATTTCACTTATCTGTAAGAAACTTGATCTAGTCATTGTTCTACAGATTCATGCTTTTGGGGCAAGTTTAATGTCATGATGTCCTCACAATATATGGTGACAGTCTCAGCTGTTGCTGTATAAATATCCACATCTTTTGAGAATTTTCCAGTACTGTTTGTAATGTTGCCTTAGCAATTGATAGTTGCTGACTCTTCAGTGTCCTGTAGTGAGCTGATTTAATTTGAACTTGAAGAATGCTTGATGAACATTGCCAGAGCTTTAGTTTTATCCAGATTAATAAACAGGCAAGGCATACTGCTACTTCCTGACCATTGCCCATTAGCTGCAGTGATTCATCAGGTTGAGCCAGCAAGAAAATGACTTCAGTCTGTTTGAGATCCTCTCCCCTTCTGAGAGCAGGTTTCCAGCCCTTAACGTTGCTTTGGAGATGAAATCCAAGGAGTAGCCTCTGGCAAAGGAGTGTCTTACTTTTAGCAATTTTTCCTCACCTTCCCCCCTCCTGGGGTCAGGTGATCATCCATGTTTCACAGTAGGCGTGATCTTTCCTTCTGGAGCCAGGGTGCTACAGATGGTTAACTAAGCCAGTGGTCCCCAATATTTTCTCTGCCGTGGCACACCTTGCTATCTTAAATTAATTTGAGGCATACCACCTTATATTTTCCAAATAAACTCATGAATATTCATGAGTCAATGAGCCAATCCAGAGCTCTTTGAGTAGTTTTACAAAAAAATTCTGTGGCACACCAGCTCAGACCTGATGACGCACCTGTGTGCCGTGGCACACTGGTTGGGAAACACTGAACTAGACCATTGTTCTTGTATGCATGCCTTCGTTGGGTGTGTAAACACAGCTCCGCTTGGCTGCCTGTATTCAAGCCATGAGAGATGCATTTGGGAAATACCGGTAACCTGGCAGAGTTTCATATCTGTACACATGGTTGATATTGCAGGAAAAATGTTGTTATAATAATAAATGTTCTATTTGTCATGAGCATTCCAAACACACCTAACAGGACATGTTTTGCATTGGGCAGTACACAATTACTCTGTAAGGGAGAACATGAACGATACCCAGATCACATTACAAAGGTGTACATGGGGTGCAGTATGTGACATATGACTGTTCATTTAGTTTAATAAAAATGTTCACAATTTTTGTTAATTTTACTCAGTATATTTGCTAGATAATAAAATAGTTACATTTTCTTTAACCTTTTTTTTATTTCCTCATTAATCATTCTTTTCTTGTGTGTTGGTTTAGTGTCATTTAACAAAAGCACAGTGAGAAAAATATACTGTATTTATGAGAGTAGCTAAAGAAGAATTACTTTTGTACTGTGTGCTGTTACATATTCCCACAGTGTGAGCAGCTAGGTAAAAGATACAAACAAATATTTAACCCTAATGTGCTCTTAATTTCAAACCTCTAATAAAATTTCCTTAAAATTGAGACCCTAATACGAATGGGAATAAAACATAACCATGTGGCATTTCAACTTATACTTTTGGCCAATGCACTTAAAGAATTGTATGGGGTTAACAGTATTCAGGGCTTTGAGTAACTGTAAGCTGTTCATATGTTTAGGAAATATTTTTTTCTCCAAAAATATTTTAAAATAACAAGCAAACTCCTCATTGTAATCCTCAACTAGCCACACTAATAATATATTGTAACATGGATGCTTTATGGATTAGAATGCTTATCTGGGCACAGGATGGGTTCAGAATAAAGCTAGCATGCAGTCACAGTTGTGAGAAAGGAGATTAGTATGACTGGCTATCAGATTTCTTCCCAAAAATTTCATATATACAACGAAGACAATCCAGATTGTTCTGGGAAGCTGGATGTAATTACAACTTTCATTAACAGACAGAACAATCAAGAGCATGACTTTTGTTTGACACCAGCAGGTAATCGTCTGGTGCATTTGAGGGAAACTGTTCTATAGACCATTTTGCTTCTCTGGAGAGCAGCTTGTTTTACATTTTCACTTTCCCACAGGCTGTAAGTAGGTTTCCTGGGGCTTTATTTAATTCACTAGAATGTGGATCTCAGGGAGATACTGTCCAAGTTCAAACAGACTAGATAAAGGTCACCTCTCTCAATCCTATGGTTTGATATGCCCCTTGATTTTGTGTTTTGGAGTGTAGATTTATGTATTTCCTACTATCTTCTTGATCTGCTCAAAGCACTTTTGCTGCCCATCAGACTTCTTTTTGAGCTACTATCAATGAGGAGATTGTCCTCCAGTCTATTCTGAGTTCATGTCAAAAATAAATTGCTGTGTTCACCTTAACCCGGAGATTATTCTAGATATCTTCTAAATTCAATTTTAGGAATAGTAAGGAAAAAAATCTGCATTACATAAATGTAAGGAAAACACTTAGCTTTCTTTGTTGCTGTCTCTCAGTCTGTTCAGTACTGAGGCAAAGTGTGAGTGGAATACGTGGATGATACAGGAATGAGTGGAGTATTTTTGAGGCAGAATAAGACAGGAAAAGCCCAAAGTGAATCATTTCTCTTTGTTTTATTGAATAAAGTTTTTCTTTGTTAATATGAGCTCTTCACAATGTTAAAACTACTAATATTTGATCATCCAGTTATTGCACCTGGGTTGTGTTGTCAATGTGGAAATTTGCCCTTCCAGTGAACAGGTCATTCAGCGGGGAGAGGACAGTAGAGCAGAGCAAACACTTGGAATAGGTAATAAAGACAAAAAATTGTGGAGCTGAAGTTTTATAAATGATGTGACAATGAAACAGACTGATGCACAATCTTCTTGGAACTGAACTTTATGATTTAGTTCTTGGAATGTGTATTGTACATAGCAACCAATTTTAATTAGGTTATACCATTAATTTAACGTTCTTCTGTATTCCACTGTTACCTTCTCAAGTAACAGGAGACAGAATTAATCATCTAACTTCATACAGTGAATGTACAACCAAACTGGTTTGTTCCTCTCAAAACCTGTAGAGTCCATCCTTCAAATTTACTTGTGATGTAGAGGAATAGATCAGTCCCGAGGTTTTGGCTAAGAAAAGGTTGAGACTAAGGTCGATGTTTATGCAGTTCTTTGGTGAGTCTTCTATCATCACTAGACGTAATTGGTTCATTCCTCAGGTCTGGGTGATCTGTGTCTGTACTGGATGTGAGGGGAAGAGCGGGGAAATACTGCTCTATGCCGTCTTTATGCCTTTCCATTACAGAGACTGGTTAAGAGCTGACTTGGTTTCTATCACAGATTAGAGCAGAATCAGGACTGCTTTAATTTACATGTGCTGTAACTGTCTCTCCAGAACAGTGGGTTACTTACCGGTAACTGTCCTTCTTCGAGATGGGCTGCTAACGTACATTCAGTTACAGGTGTCTATGTGCTGCAGCACACAGTAGCTCGGAAAGTTCTTAGCCTTAGCCTGTCAGGTCAGGACACACGGCCAATGCCCCCTCTGTGCCGCGACCATGGCTATTGAGGTGACCGTGACCCTGACCCTCCCAGTTCCTTATTTCTTTGCCAACTCTGGTTAGTGAGGATGGTGGGAGGGATCTGAATGTATGGGAGCAGCCCATCTCAAAGAAGGACAGTTACTGGTACGTAACCCACCATTCTTCTTCGAGCGCTGCTCACATCATTCAGTTACAGGTGACTGCCAGCCGTACCCAGGGATGGTGGAGGAGTTACAGTCTGCCCACACTGAGTACGGCTCTGTCCAACATGGCATCCTCTCTGGCCTGTTGGATGATAGCGTAGTGCGTCATGAAGGTATGCACCGATGACCACATAGCTGCCCTGCAGATCTCTTGGACCAGAATGTTGGCGAGAAAGGCCATTGACAAAGCTTGGGCTCTGGTAGAATGACCCCTACCAGTCCCAGCAAGGGGCATATTTGACCTTCCGTAGCAATCTTTGATGCAGTTTGCTGTCCATTTGGAAATGCATTGTGAGGACACTGGAACACCTCTTTCGTGTTCAGCGACTGCCACAAAGAGTTGGGAGGTCTTGTGGGATGGAAGCGTGTGCTCGACATATGTTAGCGCTCTTTTCACATCCAGAGTGTGCCATCTCCTCTAGTCCTTCATAACCTGAGGGTCTGGAAAAAACACTGGCAAGCAAATATCCTGATTTAAGTGAAAGGGAGAAACTACCTTGGGGAGGAAAGAGGGGTGGGGTCGCAGTACCACTTTATCAGGAAAGAACCTCGTATACAGGCATTCTGAGGAAATGGCCTTCAACTCTGAGACCCTTCTAGCTGAGGTGATTGGTACTAAGAATGCTACCTTCCAGGAAAGGACCAGTAAGGTACATGATTCTAAGGGTTCATATGGGGGCTCCGTTAGTGCCTGGAGCACCATGTTCAGGTCCCAAGGAGGGATGGGTTCACGGGGTTGTTGGAACAATTTTTTGAATCCCTTCAGAAACCTAGTGGAAATAGGGTGGGAGAAAATAGGGGCACCGTCCACCCTTTCATGGAAGGCTGAGATCATGACTGTCAGTGAGAAAAAGAAAGACCTTTGTCTCTACAGGCGTAAAGGAGCCTGTAGGGGGTTTACTCCTTTACCTCAAGCCCAGTTGGAAAACGATTTCCATTTGGCTGTATAGGTGGACCTTGTGGATTGTTTTCTACTACCAACCAGGACCTTCCTAATCCTGTCTGAGCAGAGTCTTTCCTGTTCACTGAGCCAGAGAATCTCCAAACTGTCAGATGCAAGCGACCTGGATTCAGGTGCCACAGGTGCCCTGAGTCCTATGTCAGGAAGTCTGCCCACAAAGGGAGGCAGAGTGGGGTCTCCATGGACAGGTCCTGTAGGAGTGAGAACCAGTGTTCTTTGGGCCAGTCAATATCATGTTTGCTCCGTCCAACCTGATTTTCAGGAGTGGTGGGAAGGCATACATTAGGGGCCCTAAACAAGTGATGAGAAAGGTGTCATTGAGTGACCCTTCCTCCTGACCCCTGAGAGAGCAAAATTGCTGACATTTGTTGTTCTGCCATGTCGCAAACAGGTCTACTTGGAGTGTTTCCCATTTGTCTATCAGGTGAGAAAACACTATATTATGGAGCGACCACACGTGATTTGCTAGTGGATTTCTGTAGTGCGAGTCTGGTAGCCTATTGTCCACATCTAGTAGGTGTGCTGCCACCAGGGTGAAATTGTATTTCAGGGTTAGTTCCCAAAATTTGCACACTTCCTTGCAGAGAGTTGGGGAGCAGACACCCCCTTGCCAGTTCATAAAGAACATGGCTGCAGTGTTGTCTGTTAGGATTTGGAACAACCTGACCAGGAAGATGGTGCAAGCCAATCTGATGGCTCACAGTTCCTTCACATTTATGCGAAGAAGGCTGTCTGCATGAGACCAAAGACCCTGGGTGGAAAGCCCCCCCCCGGAAATCTGCCCCCCCCACCTTGGGTCCAAGGCATCGGTTATCAGTGTCACCAAGGGCCTTAGTGTTTCAAAGGGAATTCCCCACATGGCAAACTGGGGATCCTTCCAAATCTGTAGTGTCCCCAGGATGTCTTGGGGGTCTGACAGTACCTTGGACATGGGGTCTCTCCGTGGGTGGAACAATGTGGAGAACCAGACCTGGAGGGGCCTCATTCGCAGGCATGCTGTCCGAATCACAGAGGTGGAGGCTGTCATGTGCCCGAGCAGCTGTAGGCAGCGACTGGATGTGGTCGCTTGAGACTCCTGCAGCTCCATAATGATGGTGGAGATGACTGAAATCTTGAGGGGGGCAGGGAAGCTCTTCCCTTGCAAGCATCGGAGAGCTCCTATGAATTCTATGGTTTGGGATGGGCAGATTTTTGACTTTTCTCAATCTATGCAGAGGCCCAGGTACCCGCACAGATGGGTTACCGCTCTGACATGGCAGTCTATCTGAGCTCTCGATTCCCTGTGTATTAACCAATCATCCAGGTAGGGGTAAATCTTTATGCCCTGTTGGCGCAAGAATGCCGCGACTGGTGCTTTGTGAACACCCTGGGGGCCAGAGAGAGCCCGAGGGGGAGTGATGTGAACTGGAAGTGATTTCCCCCGATGATGAACCTTAAGTACCTCCTGAGGGAGGGACATATTGCTATGTGAAAGTAAGCATCTTTTAGGTTGAGAGCTGTGAATCAGTCCCCAGGAGACAGAGATGGGATGATCTGTGACAGAGAAACTATGTGGAACTTTTATATTCCTTATGTGTCTGTTTAAAGCTCTGAGATCTAGAATGGGTCTTAGGTCCCTGTTGGGTTTGAGGACCAGCAAGTATCACTCTGGCTTTGGGACCCTTTCTATGGCCCCAAGGGAGAGTTGCTTCTAGCATTCCCTCTCAAGCAGGTGATCTAGTTCCTGGTTCCTGAAGTTTGGGCGAGGGGGCAGTTTTCAGACCCGAGGGGCTGATTGGAACTGTTTGTGATACCCTTCCACGACCATTTTGAGGACCCACTGGTCGGTTGTGATGTTGGCCCAGTGTTGCGGGAAGCGGTGTCGGTGGTCAGCAAAGGTTGGGGTCAAGACTGTGGGTTTGCTGCCTTCAGAGTAACCGTCAAAAGTGCTGCTTCCTCCCTGTCGAGTGGTCGGTACCCTGCCTACCTCTGCTGGACTGTGAGACATGGGGCTTCCCATCTTTGCTCGAGTGGGCTTTGTCCTTATCCAAGTCCCCGAGTTGTCATTGGGGGTATTGGTAGGACTGAGAAAAAGAACTCTGCATCTGGACTTGCTGCTTTAACTCTTGCAGCTGCTGTTGCAAGAGCTGATGAGGTTTCAAAGAGTATTGAGTAGACAGTGGGGTGTACATTCCCAGTGATCTAAGAGTGGCTTGTGAGTCCTTCATGCAGTGTAGTTTGGCATCTGTGGACTCGGCAAAGAGGTCAGGGACTTCAAATGGCAGCTCCTGGATGATAAGCTGCATCTGTGGGGACAGGCCCAAGCCCTGGAGCCAGGCGGAACAATGGATCACCACGGCGGATCCCACGGTATGTGAGGGTTGTGTCCAATGCATCTGAAGTAGCCATCAGAGCGTCTTTAGAGGCCAAGGCCCTTTCTTCAGCCATCGCCTCCTAATCCCTGAGGTGGTCCTTGGGGACAAGGTCACGAAACCCCTGCATGGCTTTCCAGAGGTTGAAGACGTATCTCACCATAAGGGCCAGGTGATTTGAGATATGCAGCTGTAGGGCTGCAGTGGCGTAGACCTTTCTGCCCAGCAAGTTGAGCTTTTTAGTTTCTTTATTCTTAGGAGTAAAGCTCGGTTGGCCCCGTCCCTCCTTCTGGTTGACTGCATCCACCACCAGGGATCCCGGTGTGGAGTGTTGGAAAAGGAATGCAAATTTGTCCAAAGGGACATGGTACTTGCAATCCGCCACTTTTGACACTGATGGAATTGAAGATCGGGTTTGCCAATGCACCCTGGTGATTCTGTACACTCCTTCGTGAAGGGGAACAGTGGGGGCTGGTGGGGCAGCGTCCCCTACGTCAAAGGGAGGGTCAGTTTCTTCCTGGACCACCCCTAGTTCTATGTTCAAGTTTGCTGCCATGTGGCAGAGCAAATCCTGCTGGGTGCGGGAGTTGTCCTTACAGGTGAGGGGCCTTCGAAAGGTATGCTTGTCTGGGGAGGACGAGGAAGGGCCTGAGATTACTATGCTGTGTAGAGTCTGGGTTGGGCTCATCGTTGGAAATATCCGAAAAGTTTGGTGTCTGGGGTGGGGATGGTGCCAAACGGTACCATGAAGTCGAACTATCATCGGCTGTCGTGTCTAGCCATTTGTGCGACCAGTCATTGAAAGAATCGCTGATCACGGTATGGCATGGGGATGAGTGAGCCCTGCCCACCTAGAAAGTCTTGGCGGCACGGGAAGAGCCAGGCTGCAGACTCCGTAGCGGGGTTGTCTTCCTCCTCGGTACAGGTGTCGGGGAGCACTTTTGATGATGCTTACCCTCCGTTCTCTGGTACCGGAGATGGTATTTGGAGAATCATGGGAGCTGATGGAGGCCGGAGATGACAAAGAGGATGAGCTGGATCTCCATCTCCTAGGGCCCTGCGAGCATGGTACTGAGGGCTTGCGGGATGAGTGCCAATCGTTGTGACCATTGGAGTGATCGTCAGTACTGTTTAGCAACGCCAGATGGGGGCTGGATGGTACTGGGCTTGGGGGCGGTGCCGATTCCTGTGTTGACCACTCCCCAGGTGCCGGAGCAGGCTTACCCTTCGACCTGTCTTTCTTTGCCAGTACTGGAGCTGGGTCTTGGAACAGAGTCCATGCCGTCTCTAGGGCTTGTGGGGTTGACGGCACCAAAGATGGTCCTGGTCCCATCTCAGATGAGGGGAAACGCGGGGCCAGAGGTGAGCGGTTCTGTGACGGAACTGACGACGATGCTGACTGTGGCTTTGAGCTCTGTGCCGGGGGTCGGTGTTGGGCGGGCTCCGGTGCAGGAGTGGCCTGGGGTGTTGGTGGAGCACTAGTGGCTTGGGCGGCATCAGAGGCGGGGGGGCAGTCCTCTGTGAGGGTGTGTAGGCGCTGCTCTCTGTTCTTGCGAGTCCTGCTTTTAAAGGACTGGCAGATAGAGCAGTTCACCACGAGGTGGGACTCGCCAAGGCTCATGAGGCATTTTTCGTGAGGATCATCAAGCAAAAATGCTTTAGAACACGCCAGACACGGTTTAAAGCCCAGTATTTTAATTTTTGCAGAAAAAGGGTAACAGGCACTTGTTTACACAAGTTTCTTGGCTGATCCAAAACCATCACTGACAGCGGAAAAGGGAACTGGGAGGGTCAGGGTCAGGGTCACGGTCACCTGTATAGCCACAGTCGCAGCACAGAGGGGGCGTTGGCCATGTGCTCAGACCAGACAGGCTAAGGCTAAAGACTTTCCGAGCCACAGTTCACCACGGCACGTAGAGACCTGTAACTGAATGATATGAGCAGTGCTCGAAGAAGAACTGTTCTTCCAGTGCACAGTTGCTAGGTTTCATGCTCCCTTGCCTCCCAAGCTACACCTTTGACATTCTTTTTTGTGAGGATGGTAGTGCAGAGCCAGCTATCTACACCACTGTAGATCCCCTATTAAATTAGAATCTTCAGCTTGCAATTTAAGACAAAGATTTTGCACCACTGGAGTGGCACAAGCACAATGCAGATTTAATGAGAGGCTATGATATGATTCTATGACTGGCATTGGTGTGAGTTTAGACTTCTTTCAGATATGAAAGTATGCTGTTTTTGTGTAGCCTGATTTACTGCAACTTATCTCTGTTCCAGTCCCAGAGAAGCTTTTAATGGTAGGAATTCAAATCTGGTTTGTAATCAGATTCAGTAATCATCCCTGATGGACAACACTCATAGGATTGCAGTTGCAGAATTAATGATACTGCTTATCCAGTCCCTGCTATAGTTATTTTAAGTTCTGCATTGATTACTCTAATTTACCAATAAATCTACTATTAGTTTAGCCTTTAATTCTAGATTCTCTGTTTTCCTTAATAACTCAGAATGGAAACAGCAAGACTGTAGCAATTAAGCTGGAATCCTACATGAGAAATAGAGGATTCAAATGCTATATTAAAAAGTGTGTGTAGTTGTGGTCCCAGGATAGATGCCAAGTAGAGTGCTATAGTTTGTAGCCTAAGTTTCAGAGTTCAGTTGCTGTTAAGATCAGAATTACAAATAAGGGGTGCTGAAATGTTGATTGAAAGAAGTGGATCTGAGAAAATAAAGTTTTTCACTGGTAGATTTACTAGATAATATGGATTTAAAAAAATCAGGTGAGAACAACAACTTTTTCCTTAGTCTCTTGTTTGTCTACATTCATGAAGCGTGATTGGGTTAAAGGGGAAATATTTACAATTTTGTACAGTACTACTGGTTTTCTTTTATGAGTTACTCTTAATTGAAGAATCCTGCCTTTCACTCGATGTCTATAATGTTGTCCTTGAGGAACTTCTTACACAAATAGGATTGGCAGATGTTTTTCTGGTTTTAACTTGAGAGTTGTGAGGAAGAAGCAGTCTTCTGTTATTTCTATTAATCCTGATACATGACGCCCATATGTTTCTGTCATTTTTTCACCATTGATCATACTTGTATGAAATCTCACTGCTAATTGCTAATTACATATCTTCTCCAAAATTATTTATTTTGTAATCTTCCTGGAAAAACTTAGGAAATATATAATGTCTCACAGAGCTAGTTATCCTTTGAGGTTGTTGATAGCTGATGGTAATTTTTTAAAATTATTTGTTAACTGATTTTATGAGACATTCTACATACCAAAGAAGTTATGTTAGCATCTATATAGTTCAATACATATTTTTTTTCACTAGTAGAAGACAGAAATAAGTTATCACAGTAGATCTGAAATGAAATGCCTCAAAGTTTGCTTAATCCGTAAATTGAAAGAAATGCCAGTAAGAGCAAAAAATGTTAGGAATTACAACAAAAAATGCAACACAGTTTATTGTTAAAGAATTCTCATTTGTCTTAGTGAGTGAAATGTAGCTATTGTACAGTAAAAAAAAAAAAAAAAAAAAAAAAATCCTTCCAAAGAAGCTGGTATAGCAATGAAGTGAAGATGAACCCGTAGACATGGTTTTAGGACATGAATATATTATTTCAGTATGTACGTTAAAAAAAATAACGGCAGCTATATATTCCTGCCCCTGCAGCTCTCGTCACATGTTTATGCCAAATTTCAAAGCTGTGTATATCTTATTATTTCTTTAAAAAATTGCATATTAAATACTGTACTACAAACAGAAGATGATGGGTCATATGGAAGAGCCACAACTCTGTGAAATTTCTCATGTTTTATAATTTTAAATGTTAGTCCTCTGTAAAAATTATTGATTGAATGGACAAGAATGAATAGAAGAGCAATTACCAAATTGCAATCTACAGACTGTCAAGGACCTGCAGATTTTTTTGGTGTTCCACAATGAGTTAGCTGATTGTGTGGTTTCAATTCTTTGTGTTCAGATGCTAATTGCCATTTTAAAAGATCAAATAGGTTCCTAACATTATTTATCCATTTAGACAGTTGCCATATTATTATTTATTTTATAGTTGTTCATAAGTAGTCAGGGCACAGAAGCAGGAACATGTAACTAAGAGGCAGTTCCTTCCTGTATCCAGATGTAAACCTATTTCGTGCTCTTACATTTTTATGTTTTTGGGAGTACATGCCAATCTTTCTAACAGTTTTGACAGTTCGTAGGGTCTAAGATGTACTCCCAAAAATGTAAGAGCATGAAATAAGTTTACATTTAAATGCAGGGAGGGACCTGGTGTCTTATAAAGGATAAATTCATATACTTCCCTTTGAAGGGCAAATGGAGATACTGTTAATTATTCGGATTTTGTTGATGAGGGGGTGCTCCAGTTCTCCATTACAAACTGTATGTTCATTTCAAAACAGGGAGTCTCCTAAGCTTTTATTGGGAATTACAGAAAACAGAAATTGAATCAGTTGGGTGCATCATTCCTCTTAAGGAAGGTGATGAACTGATTTTAATGTCAAGTTAGTTGAATAAGACAACCTGATTCACATTTATCCCTTGCACACACATACACATTCCCAGGAGTGTTGTCATTACTGTATGCAAGTTTTCTGGAGTCTTGTTGAATTAGTTGTGTTTCAGTTATGTCTTAAAATTGCATCGTTTATATAAAAGATTTCAGTTCTGAGTATTGCAACTGAGGAACACTTTATTTTCTCCAGGTAATTCAGAATGGACAGTGATCATTTCTCTCTCAAATTGCTGTTAGAACTTGTGTATCTGGCCCTTCAGCTCTAAAGAAAAGTTGGAGGAAGCAGAAAATGAGGATTTTTCTGCAGATATTTCCATTACAGATCTTCGCTGTGTGGTTGTGGGTGATGACATTTCATAAATGCATAGGCAAATTGACAATTAAAGGTGCTTACAGTAGTAGGTGCTGTAAATATGGAGTATCTGACTTGTGTAGACAAGGCCTGCTGTGCAATGCCTCCACTCCTTTTGTATGAATTGTTCAGTTAATGGTTATTTCAAAGTTGGATGATAATGCAGTTTGCATACTTAGGGAGTCAGAAATAAGTTACAATTCACCATCTTCAGCTCTGGTAAGATCAAGGAAATAGGAGTGATGAAAAGGAGGATAAATTTATTGAAATATTTTTGTATTTTGAAGAACAGTGTCTGTGTTGGTGGTTCCTATTAAAAAGTAATGTGTGGTTTTGTTGAAAGCTAAGAAAAGTTTTATCTGTGGGAGAACTTGGGAGAGGCTGTTTAGATGTAATAAATTCTCATAGGATTTGGCACCGACAAAGGGAATTCAGCATAAATACAGAAGTTTGTAGAACAAAAAGCAAATGGGAAGAGTATTTAGCAGCTTTACTATTTTATCTTTAATTCTGCATATGAATGATTTAAGTCCTGTCAGTTGGACTTTCTTTTCATGTCCTGCTGCAGCATATTTACTAATTTTACCACAAAACATCCCTAGATTTGGAGATTATTAATGGGCAATTTTTTTTACCCATGTTACCCTGCTGGAATTGCTAGGGACAGTATGAGCCTCAGTGATGGCAGCATTTGCTACAGTTTTTGTATAAAACTCTATGCATTAAATGTTTCTTGGTGGGCCCAAAGTTTGAATGCTGTTTTTAGTGTTATTAATCAATCTGTCTCTTGTCCTAGGTACTGGGATTTAAATATTGTAATTCCAGTTTTTAAGGAGGGTGACAAGACAGACCCTTCACACTGTGGACCCTAACCTTATTGATGTCACAACTAAATACTATGCAAGGTTTTTGCTCACCAAACTATTGTAGTAACAGGATGAGGTTTTTATTTTTGTGAGGAACAAACTGGCTTCCAACTTTCACATTTTGTTACCGATCAGTGTTTTATATTGTCTTCTTTGGTCACTAAATATGTAAATACCCATAATCAAAAGCTGAATGCTGGGTTTGTACACCTTTGGGAAGCTTTTACTTTACATATGTGTAATATACTTTAATGAAAATACAAAAAATGCATGATTTACACAATATCCTCAATGAATAAATGCATAGTAATTTCAAAAGGAAACCCTGGTATATTATGTGGAATAATAAAGAAGCAGCATAGTTCTAAAGTATAAAAAATAAGACTATACATAACATTTTCTTAGTTCATTTTCATTAGTGAGCGAATGATGCCATCCTTCCCATCAGATTATGTTTGTGGATGACTAAAAGAAAAAATACAATGTAGCATGCCATTATATGTAATTAACCTTTATGCAAAGATTTCTTACTTTGTTTAACATTTCTGAATCTGCATATTCTATTTTCAATGAACAGAGAAATGTCAACTCTATTTTTAACTGTTTACACTGTAATTAAAAGAAGCAATAGTTTAACGGAAATCAAAAAGAGAAAATAAAACACACTACAGTTCCTTCTTAATCTAGAAATTGAATATAAATTAACTTGGATGTAGAGGTAGAGATAGATATATAGGAGGCGTGGCCAAACTGCAGCTCGCAAGTCACATGGGGCTCTTCAAATTAAAAATCTGGCTCGCGGAAGAGCATGGCAGGGAAGGGCAGAGTGGTCAGAGATGGGGGAGAAGCGTGGCATGGTTGGGGACAGCAGAGAAGCAACGGCATGGTCGGAGCCAGCAGGGAAGCAGCAGCATGGTCAGAGATGAGAGGGAAGTGACAGCATGGACGGAGCTGACACAGAAGTGGTGGCATGGTCAGAGACTTGGGGAAAGTGCAGCTTGGTTGGAGCTTGCAGAGAAGTGTGGCATGGTCAGACGGCTGTGGCATGATCAGGGACTGCAGGGAAGTGGCAGCATGGCCAGAGCTGCCAGGGAAGCGGTAGTGTGGTTGGGAATGGCAGAAAAGCAGCAGCATGGTCAGTCAGAGCTAGCAGGGAAATGCGGCATGGTCAGACTAGGGAACAGGAAGTGCAGCATGGTCGGGGCAGCGTCAGCATGGTCAGGGACAAGAAGGATGCCGCAGCATGGTCAGACGGGTGAGGGGGGCAGTGTGGAATGGTCCGGACCAGCAGAGAAGTGCAGCATGGTAAGAGATGGCAAGGAAGCAGTGGCCAACGTCAGAGCTGAGAGGGAGTGCAGCATGGTAGATGGGGGATAAGTGTGGTATGGTAAGAGATGGCAGGGAAGCAGCAGCATGGTCAGAGATGAGGAGGGGGAGAAGCGCGGAATGATCAGGGAAGCCACAGCATGTTTAGATTTTCTCGTAGGCCCTAATGCAGTTTACTCCTTGTTAAAATAAAATCACGTTTTAGAAGTCCTAAACATGATGTGGAATACTAAGAAATGAAAATACAGAGGAGAAAAGTTTAAAAATGAATGTAGCTTACTTTCAATTGTTGGCACAACTTGCTGCTGTGAAGCATTGCATTCCACAATTAAATTTGTTAAATCGAAACATTGTGCAATATTTAGGGATCAGCACCTGAGAGAGCTTTTACATACTGCATTGACAAGTTACTGCCCAGATATTTTAAAAACTTGCCACTGGCCTGCAGTGTTCTACATCCAGCAACAGCTAAGTTTTTACTGTACTTACTACTTACTTAATCCTCTTCGTACCTAAATGGTACACAAGGCGTCTACTAGAGACCTCCACTGCTGTTGATTGGCTGCATATTCGGTGATATTGTTCCAGGTTAGACCCTGCTCTTTCATTTCTTTTTCTGCTGTTCTTCGCCAAGTTTCTCTTGGGCGGCCACGTTTTCTTTTACCATCAGCTATCCAATGGAGGGCTGTTTTTGGTGGTGCTCCTGATTTGCATTCTGCACACATGCCCTAGCCATTTCCATCTTCTCTTCTTAATTATAATGGCCAAACTTGCGCAGCTAGTTTTTAAGAGAAGTTCTTCATTAGTGATTCTGTTTGGCCAGAATATCTGTAAAATTTTTCTTAGACATTTACTTTGGAAGGTCTCTAGTTTCTTCTTTATATTTACTGATACCTTCCAGCATTCGCTCCCAAAGAGTAGAACCGAGAGGACATTGCTTCTATAAATTCTTAGTTTTGTATTCTTGCTTAGAACCTTTGATTTCCAGATTTCTTTTAGCATGGCAAAGGCTTGATTTGCTTTGTTGATTCGGTTCTTAACATTCTTTTCAGTATCTCCGTCAGCAGTTACTAGGCTGCCAATGTAAGTAAACGCTTGGACTTTTTCAACTTCTTTATTGTCGATTGTGGTGGGATCTGTTGACTTGCTGTTCTGTCTCATTTCTTTTGTTTTACCTATGTTTACTTTCAGTCCTGTTGTTTGTGCAGTTGCATTTAGTTTATCTATCTTCTCTTGTGCATCCTTATGTTGGCTGGATAGTATAACAATATCTTCTGCATAATCTAAGTCTTCTAGTGCTGAGGTAATTGTCTGGCGGATTCCTCTTTTTTTTTTTAATCTTTTGTTGTTTCTTTCATATGCCAGTCCATGGTCAAAATGAATAGAAAATGGTGACAGAATACATCCTTGCTTAACACCGGTTGTGATGTTGAAGCTGTCTGTTAACCTGTTGTTACTACACACACCTGGCAGTGAAAATCTGTGTACTGTGTTCTTATTACGTTTACTGTTTTCTTCGGTATTTCATAGTGGCGCATGATTTTCCATAGCGATTCTCGGTGTAGGCTATCAAAGGCTTTCTCAAAGTCAATGAACACGGCAAAGAGCCTGCTATTCCATTCCACGCTTTGTTCTATTATCTGCCTTAAGGTAAATATCTGATCACTGCACGACTTCCCTTTTCTAAAACCTGCTTGTTCTTGCCTAATGATGATGTCAAAAGTTGCAGTGAGTCTTTTCAAAATGATTCGGCTGAAGATTTTGCTGGTTTGAGATAGCAAATTTATGCCTCGCCAGTTATTACAGTCTCCCAGGTCACTTGTCTTTGGTAGTTTGAAGATTATTCCCTTTTTCCATTCTTCTGGTGTTTCTTCTGTATCCCATATTTTCTGGAAGATCTTGCAGAGAAGGTTTGGGATTTCTTCAACCTCCACCTTCAACATTTCGGGGCAGATCCCATCGTATCCTGGGGCCTTACCATTTTTTTGCTCTTTGATGGCTTCTTTTACTTCTGTTACTGTGATGGGGCTGAGGTTAATGTCTAGATCTTCTTCACTTTCCGGAATATTAGCCAGCACTAGTGGATCTGTTCGGTTGAGCAACTGCTCAAAATATTCCTTCCATCTCTCTGCCTTCTTGCTTTCTTCTGTGATGATGCTCCCATCTAGTGCTTTTAGGGGTAGATCTTGGCTGGTATGCCTATATCCCATTAAACTTTTGGTGATTTTGTAGACAGTATTTAGGTCTTGTCTTACTGCCGCTTCTTCTGCTTTTGTAGCAAGGTTCTCTATGAACTTTCTTTTATCCCTTCTGGCACTCTTCTTTACTTCTTTATCTTTCTGGGAGTATTTCTTTGTCATCTCTTCTTTTAAGTGGGGTGACTTTATGCTAAGCAGATGGTGTTTTATTTCCTTTCTCTCTTCAATTATCTTCCATGTCTCCGGGGAAATCCAGCTCTCTTTTTCTGATTTTCTGTAGCCTAATGTGTTCTCAGCCACTTGTCTCATTGCTTGGTTAAAGTTGCTAATTGTCATTTGGGTGTCATCTTGTAGGATACAGAAATTATTTTTCAGGGAGATGGCAAATTCCTGTTGGATTGTTGGGACTTTAAGCTTATCTATGTCAAATCTAGGATGTTTCCTTTCCCCTGCTTTAAATTGCTTTAATTTTAAGGTGAGTTTGCCAATTAGTAGGTTATGATCACTGCCTCATCTGCCCTCCTTTTCACTCTAACATCTTGGAGTGTGTGTCTCCATTTACCATTTATGATGTGGTCAATCTGGCTCTCTCTTTTGCCATCAGGTAACTTCCATGTCAATTTGTGTATTTTCTTATATGGAAAAATTGTTCCTCCTATTACTAGGTCATTTTCTTCACAGAAATCACACAGTCTGCTACCATTGTCTGTTATTTCCCCTATGCCTTCCCTCCCCATAGTTCTTTCTCTTCCTTCATTCTTGTTTCCTACTCTTGCATTGAAATCTCCCTGTACTATTACTACATCATGAGTGGGGATACTTTCCATTGCTGCTTGCAAACTGTTGTAAAAGTTTTCTTTGTCTTCTTCATCTGCTTCTTTGGTTGGTGCATAGCAAATCAGGACTGAGAGCTTGATGAACCTAGAGTTGTGTCTGGTATACAGCAAGTGTTCACTAATTGGTTTCCGCTCAAGCAAAGTGTTCTTTTGATGTTGTGGAATGATCATTGCAATGCCCTCCCTGTGATAATCATCATCTCTTCCCGCCCACAGTATGAGGTCACCATTTGCAAGAGTTCTTATTCCTTTCCCCATCCAGCGCGATTCTGTAATGCCAAGAAGGTCAAGTCTGTATTGATGCAATTCTTGCTGAACTTGTGCCAACCTTCCTGTTTGATAAAGCGTTCTTACATTCCAGCACCTTATGGTGATGGTTTTCTTTGGTGAGAGCAGGTCAGCTATCAGGCTGGAAGCGTCCCTATGTCTTTGGCCTCCAGCTGCCATAAAGCCAGTTACCTGGT
Source organism: Podocnemis expansa (assembly GCA_007922195.1). Taxonomy (NCBI): domain Eukaryota; kingdom Metazoa; phylum Chordata; order Testudines; family Podocnemididae; genus Podocnemis; species Podocnemis expansa. The sequence goes on along the minus strand of ML682016.1, from coordinate 3,573,138 downwards.
CTGCTTCTCCACTGTCACCAATTGCAGCTTTGTCTCTAGTTTCAGTTTCCATAACATGACTTCGTTTTATGGGAATGGGTTGTTAGCCCTTTGCCCAACCCCCTAACACCAGGAGGACCGGTGGATCACACTTTGTCTGGACTCTACCCCTCAACCTGTCCGACATGGGTGACCCTGCCAGGAGTTAAGACTCCAGTTGGTGTAGCTCTAGGGGTCACTGAGACATGCAAGCCCCCTGACCACGGCAAGGTGTTGATCCATCAGGGAGAAGTTTTACTGTACAGGACTAGTTTTCATGGCAGCCTTAAGTAATTATTAGAATCTGACATTAGTAGGAACAATATTTGCTCTGTTTTTACCATAAAATTAAAGTGCACAATCAATTTTAAGCTTAGTAATTTTGGAGTTAGTAAAAGTACGTCATTACCTGTCTTAGTGTGGCTCTCGAAAGTTTAATGATCGACTTGCACGGCTCTTGAGTTCCGTAAGTTTGGCCACCGCCGGAATATAGATATGTTTTCCACTATGTACAAGCTGTGCTAAGGCACGATGAAGAAGGCTACTGTAAATAGCCAGTTGTGGCTCTCTGATCTTTGTCTGACTGATCCTGTCAGAACTTAGACCACTAAGAAGCCTGTTATAGCTTCTGTGACTCTCATAACGAAAAAAATTGACCAAAGTGCGCTCCAAACCATTAATGATGAGTTTTAACAAATCTTGGATCACTGGGAAAGTTCCAGTGGGCTGGAATAAAAGCCAAGGATATATTAATATTTAAAAAGGGTGAATAGGATGACATGGTAACTATAAGTTTCTGTGGCAGCTGGTGAATTTTGGGGCACTTGAGGCACCAGCAGAAGCCACTGGGGCTTCCGCACTTTAAAATCCCCCCTTTAGCCCTAGACCTCTGGGGGTGGTTCTGCTTTCTTCTTAATTCCCACCACCTTGATTCCTCTCTTCTCTGCATGCATTGTATCCTATTCCCTACCCTGTCTCCTCCCTCCAGTTCCTATTAGCGTCAAGCCCTTAAGGTTCCCCCTGCCCTTCACTCGTGAGAGGTTGATAGATTTACCAGCTGGCCATTCTTCCTGGGGCCTCCCCTGACTTCTTGTCTCCTCCAACTTCTTCTCCCCTGCAGAATTCAGTAGAAGTCTGCTAAGAGGTAGGATGCAGTGATTTTGAAGTGAAGTCTGAGACACTGGATGCGCAACCCCAAGCGATAGGCTGTGATGACTGCAGAGTGCTATAGAGTCTCCATGGGGAGTTACACAGTAACACATCTACACTGGGTAGTTTCAACATAATACTCTGCAACACTTTACTGTGACCCAGGCTTGTGGTTTGGACAGAGCATCCAGTGCCAAGACCTACTCAAAATCCATCCTGTCAGCTACTAACCGTGACAGAAGGGGTAAAGTGCTCACAGACTTACTTCAGTTACTCTCAGTGAAAAGCTGATTTTCCTACATCCCCTAGAAATGAACATAAGGCCTTCCAAAGCATCTTCCTGTGAGTTGCCAGTAACCCCTGCAAATACACAGAGTGAAAAAGAGCTGCCTCCACTCTTGAGTGAAAGGTGTTTCCAACTATATCCTTTCCTCTTGTGAGCTCTACAGACTTTTTTTTTGTGGGGGAGAGAGCCCAACTCTAGAGATTCCACTGGGTGTACTATGCATACTTCTGAAGTATCAGTGTTATTTGCTTACCTCCTGTCATTGCCTGTGCTAAAAATCCCTAAGAATTACTAGGTTTTTTTTAATACTAGTACACTAGTAAACATATGACCAGCACTTGATTTAACTGGTTAAATAAAGCCACCATTGATTAGACATTGATTTGGGAAAACAATACTGAGGCTGCTCTTAGCATTTGGAAAAATACCATCTAATGATTTGGAGGTTTACTCTTTCTATTTTGCTTGTTAGCTATGAGACATTATAAAATTGCATTATGAAGTTAAAGATGAGATCATCATTTCTAGGTAGTTATCACTACTTTATTAATAGTGCTCCAAAGAGTATTTTAAAACAAAATTAACATTGGAAGAACTTTAAATATTTGTAATGTTAATGACCGAAAGCTTTGCATGAAAATATCAAACAAAAATTAAAAAATTAGCACCCTAATCCTAACCTCTCTTCCGTTCCTTCAACTGAAGGAAATAATACTCATAGGATATATTGATCTTGTATATACTGTGAATTTATGCTGCGTTTGTCTTACCTGTAAATTGAAATGAATCTTTGACATTTAGTTTTACAGTGCACAAATTCATTTTTATTGAACAAATAAATGACAAAATATCTGGAGTTATCTGTAGGCTTTATATGAGTATCCCCCCTAAAACATAGATACATTTAGATGTCCATAAATTGTTCTAGTCTCAATCCTGCAAATGCTTGCATTTATACTTGAAACTAATGAGATTACTCATGTTCCTAGAGTTAAGATCATGCATAAGTGTTTGCTGGATCAGTGTCTCAGTCAAGAACTTCAGTGAATTGAAAACCCACATACAAATGACAAATGATTATTTGTTTAATATTTAAGGGCTGTGTTAGTTCAGTAAAAGGCTTATTCTGAATGATCTATGCCTTTTCACTGTGGATAACATCTTTAATTATGTGAACAAGTGAAGGAGCAGAGTTTAATTAAGGCTTTAAATTCTAGCAGGCTAGTGTGTACCACCTTCACTTAAAGCAAGATTATCCACAGGAATCATATATTGTAATAGTTGTATGGTGGTTCATTAGTAATGTAAAATAATATAAAATTTTTAGGCAGAACCAGAATAATTTCGATCATTGCTAAAGTTTATCTAAATCTTTCATACTATAACAATGTTATTGTAAATATAGTAATTCATTTAAATAGCAGAATGGATTATTACATCTACAGTGATTTCTCTCTCAGCAGCATGTAAGTGTGTGTGTGAGAGAGTACACAAGTGCATAAAAGTATACATACATTCTGCTCTCAAATAAGTGTGTACATGCATACACTCACACACTTAATTTAAGAGAGGATAAAAGGTAACCCCATCTAATTTTAAAGGGTAATTCTTGGCCCTTCGCCCCCCCCCCCCAGTGGAGAATAGATACAGATTAAGCAGGACAGCAACTGAATGTATGTCTTCACTGCCACCGAATTTCAAGGTAAGTGTAGACCAGCCCTGAGAAAACTATGAAATGGAAATGTACTGAATTGAATGTAGGCTAACTGAAGGGCTCTTGACAAAATGAATGTTTTGTATTAGGTAAGGTCTACTCTTATCTTAATATTCAGTGGCTGTTTATGGGAGATACACAAGCTATGTAGGATAGCTTGTGTATCTTCCATCAACTTCTTAAATTCTGCATAGCACAGAGTCCTGTTACACTTTGCTGATGGAAAATGCCTTCCCATCAATGTAGTGTTACTCTTTTTCTGGGGTTGGATTTATTTGGTCAGCTTCCAGATTGATTGAGTGGGTCTCCACTTTCACTCAATCGATCCTGAAGAATTGATCTCACAGTGGTGGATTTGCTGCCATCAGTAAAGACGTACTATGTGTCTCTCTTCCGTCTTGCTGGGATGAAGAAGCAGGTTACAGACTTGCCTGCTTTCTGAAGTGGTTTCTGCCAAAGTAGCAAGCTGGGTTTCTAAGCTGTCCAGCCTGTAGTTCACCAGGGAGGACAGCCAACTTCACAAGGACTTGAACTAGCTGGATTTTACCACTTAGGGGCTTGGAACAAAATGTCCAAACCTGTTAAGTTAACTCTTGTCCTCCTATCACCCAATTTGTACATTAAAGTGCACATTGAAGGATTCATCTCTAGGGTTGTTGGTTAGCTAAACCAGGATTTTGCTGGATAATAAGGAACCCTTCTTTTTTTCTCTGTCTCCTCTACCACCAGGTAGTTTCTGCAGTTGGGCATCTCCAAAGCATTCTTTCATTTTTCTGTCCAGAGAATAATTTCTCTCCAAGTTCTTCAGCATGTTTAGACCTGCTTTTTCCCATTTTCTCTACTATTCAAACAGATACAGAGTGAGATGTTTTGTTTTCTGTGTCTAAAGTGTAGGTTATGGATTCTCACTAAATAGTTTCTGAAAAAAGACTGGAACATTATTATTAAATACATATCTGATACTTCTTCATCGAGCAGTGTTCCTGACTGCTCCATGTAAGGTCTTTGTGCGGCACCGCACCCCAGAACGGAGATTTTTTTCCTAGCAGTGGCTCTGTTGTCGGGGAGAGAGAGAGGCGAAGATGATTGGCTGTGGGGCTTCCTGCCCTGCTGATGTCATCACTCTGATCTCCCTGCACTCCTCAGTTTCCTAATACCGCCTCCGACTCCGGACAGAGTTCACGGTGGCTCCAGCTGTATTCTCTCCACAGCTCTCCTTACCTGAAATTGACAAAAAAAAAAAAAAAAAAGAAGAAGAAGAAGAAGTTACCATGGCTGAACAACCATTAATTCATGCTGCTAAACTTACTAACTTGGCAGGATTTAAACGCTGCACTTCCTGTAAGGAAGCTATGCCAGCGTCGGATGGCCATCAAGCCTGTATTAAATGCCTAGGCGAAAGCCATCTGTCACAAAAGTGCCAACACTGCTGCAGTCTGACTGCTAGGACTAGAAAAGAAAGGGAGCGCAAATTGAAACTTCTTCTCTTAGAAGGGGCTCTGTGCCCCACGTCAGATCCAGGTGCCTCGCCTCAGTCTTCTGTGGGAGCGCACAAGCAGCGCTTTACGCTTTCATCTCCCGTCCCTATTAAACAAGCCAAAGCCTCTGACAAGGCATCTAAGGATCTGCAGAAGGGTCCTCCTGCAGGTATGGCAACCCTCACAGACTCCACTAAAACAAAATCCGCCAAGAAAAGCTGCACCAGGGCTCCGAAAGCTGCGGCAGCCTCAGTGGCACCGGTAGAGTGCACATCTGCGGTTCCGGCTCCACAAGCAGCGGTGCCGCTTTCACCGGCAACACTGCTACTCGGCACCATGTCCGTGCCATACGTGGCGCTGGGGGCGACGCCTCTCCCTGTCCCTCAATTTCTTTCCCTGGTACTGGCTTCTTTCAGCACTTCGGGGCAGTTAACTCTTTCACAGCCAGACGTGCCAAATGACAGCACTATATAAATGCCTTCTGAGCCCCAGCTTCACAGAAAACGTGCTAGTAAAATGAAGCACACTGATCTCAGGGATGACATTAGCATTCACTTTGCACCAGGGTCTCCTCTATTTCAGTTGGACTCTTCGCATTCCAACTCACCTTCAACCCCGTGCTCCTCATACCAGTTGTCCTCATCTGCATCCTCAAGCCCCAGGCCAATAGAAACAGCAGTTCCACAGGCACAGCAGCCAGTACTACAAAATCCTTCAGCTGCTTTCCCGTGGTCTTATCCCCCATGGTGCTTCTATCCTGCGCCACCAGGGGTGACCTATGCTAACTGGCCATTTAATAACCTTTTACAGGGCCTTTCAAATGCTTACCCTTCGGCACAGGGTATCCTAAATCTTCAACAGCAACAACAATCACAACCTGATATCTCCACGGCAGCATCATCCATCTCTGAACACATTGATGATGCAGAGGTTCTCAGTCCTGATACCAAAACGGACGACTTAAGGCAATTCCATGAGCTCTTTAAGCGAGCAGCAGATATCATGGATATCCCTTTGGACTGTCACCTCACAAATCAACATAAACTATACAAAATACTACAGACAGCAACGCCCAGCAAACTAGCGCTCTCGATGGACATTGGGATTATAGAGCCCGCAACAGCTCTTTGGCAAACACCAGCATCTAACCCCCCTTCTAATAAGAGGGCGGATAAAAAAATATTTCATTATGTCTACAGGCAATGAATTTTTGTTTTCTCATCCTCAGCCTAACTCCTTAGTGGTCGAGGCAGCCAATCAACGAACTAAACAATCCTATTCCAGGTTTAATCCAACAAACAAGGATGATAAAAAACTGGATGCACTGGGCAAGAAGGTCTACATCTCTGCAGGACTGCAAATTCGAATAGCAAACTATACTGCATTACTCTCTAACTATGATCACCACCTATATAGCAAAGTCATGGAATTCGCCGAAGACTTACCTCATGATAAACGTGAACACTTTAAATCATTAATCTCAGAAGGTTACTTTGTCATGAGAACAGCCCTCTAGGCATCTTTAGATGGAGCAGATGTTGCTGCCAGGACACTCGGTACGGCAATCGTCATGAGACGCGCGTCTTGGCTTCATTCTGCCGATCTACCCAGACAGATGCAATCCACAATTGAAGACCTTCCTTTTGAAAAAGATAATTTATTCGCAAAGACGACAGATGAGGTAATGCACAGCCTAAAGGACTCTCACGCTACCTTGCGTACACTGGGTATTTACCCCCTGGCAGCTTCAAACAGAAGATTCCCCAAGACTCAAACCTACAATTCCAGACTATCACAGACTCAACCTAATTGACGCTTTGATAATTTACGATCGAAGTCTCGCCAGCCTTGCAGGAAACAAGCTAATCAGACCCTTCACACTATGCAAACCCCTAAATCTAGACAACACTTTTGATGGCTCGGTTGAGAGAGCTGCCAACCATCTAATAAACCATCAACCACAGTCACCATTACAACATCTAATATTCAAAAACAGACTACACCCCTTTGTTCATCAATGGCAAAGAGTAACATCCGACAAATGGGTGCTAGAGATCATTCAAAGGGGCTTTCCATACTTTTTATTTCACGCCCCAAATCCCAATACCACTACCTGTCCCTTTTCAGGGACCCCAGCCATGTACAGCTCCTTCAGGAGGAAATCCACCACTTCCTGTATATTGGAGCAACCGAGGAAGTACCAAAACAACAGTGGGGAAAAGGCTGTTATTCCCCGTATTTCCTCACAGAGAAAAAAATGGGGGGTTGGAGACCGATTTTAGATCTCAGACGTCTCAACTGTTACATTCAAGTGAAAAAGTTCAGAAATGGTGACGCTAAACACCATTCTCCCTTCTCTACACCAAGGAGATTAGTTGGCCTCTCTCGACCTGAGGGACGCTTACTTTCATGTTCCCATCCTTCCTGCCAACAGGAGATTCCTATGTTTCATCTTCCTCGCAAAACATTTTTCAGTACAATGTACTCCCTTTCGGACTATGCACAGAACCCAGAGTTTTTTCCAAACTCATGGCTCCGGTAGCTGCTTTCCTCCGAAAGCATCACATCAACATATTTCCTTATCAACGACTTCCTCCTGACGGCTTCCACACGTGTACAGGCTCAACGAGCAGTACGATTTACCCGAACTTTGTTCCTGTCCTTAGGCCTAAACATAAATTACAAAAAGTCATCACTAAGGCCCATGCAGGAGATCCATTTTATAGGGGCACGAATATACGCACCTCTAGCTAGGGCATTTCTCCCTCTCGACAGATTTCACAAGATCACTCAACTCGTCCTCTTAATCCAGAAATCCAACATCATTCCAGTTTGTACCTGTATGAAAATGTTGGGACACATGTCAGCAACAACTTATCTGGTCAGATTCGCCCATCTTCGCATGCGTCCTTTCCGGCTGTGGTTTCTTTCACGATGTCGCCCTTTCAACCGGTCCGGCAACAGACTATTAACCATCCCAGCTTACATCAAGCACACCCTGTCTTGGTGGAAGGATCCAAACAATTTGTTACAGGGCGTTCCCTTTCTTTTATCACAGCCACTTCTCAACATCACCACCGACGCCTCTCTCATCGGCTGGGGAGCTTTCCTTCAACATCAAACAGCGCAAGGCAGGTGGTCGCATGCAGAAACTCTCCTCCACATAAACCTTCTTGAACTCAGGGCAGTTTTAAGAGCCTGTCAATCTTTCCTTCCCACCATCACCGGCAAACACATCAAGATCCGCACGGACAACATAACATGTATGGTTTACATCAATCGCCAAGGGGGAACCAGGTCCACAAGTCTGTGCTTAGAAGCAATGACCCTTTGGAACTGGTGTAGACACCACGACATTTACCTTATTGCGGAATACTTACCTGGCAAGGACAACACATTAGCAGATGCGTTAAGCCATTCCTTCCCGACTCAGCATGAGTGGGAAATCCGCAATGACGTCCTATGCAACATCTTCCTCTGCTGGGGGTTTCCCATCAGGGATCTCTTCGTGTCTGAAAACAACAAAAAGTGCAAGCATTATTGCTCCTGTGCAGGAATTGGCCACAGATCCAGCGGCAATGCATTTCTCTTACATTGGGGATGGGGTCTACTCTATGCCTTTCCTCCAATTCTGATGATCCTCAAAACCCTGTGGAAAATCCAGGAGGACAGAGCAACAGTGCTGCTCATAGCACCGGCATGGCCCTGTCAGACGTGGTATCGCCTGCTCAAGGCTATGTCCAAAGCACCACCCATCATGCTACCTCTTCTACCGAACCTATTGTTGCAAAACAACGGGGCACAACTACATATCCTCCTGAACAGACTTCATCTGACAGCGTGGAACCTAGATGGTTTATTGGTTTAGAGCTACAATGCTCACACGCCGTTCAACACATTCTACTAAATAGTAGAAAACCTTCGACCAGGAATACTTGTCTGTACAAATGGCGCCGGTTTTCCTCCTGGTGCGCCCACCAGTCACTTGATCCCTCTACAGCTCCGATCCCTTGAGTCCTCGAATACCTCATGGACCTGAAACAGAGCAACATATCAGTAAGCTCCATTAGGGTGCATTTTGCGGCTATCTCTGCCTTTCATGATCCACTTGACAATTCTTCGTTGTTTGCTCATCGGACGATAAAAAGGTTCATGCACAGTTTACAAAACCTATTCCCACAAGTGCGTCCCCTGACTACCCCGTGGGACCTCACGAGAGTATTAAAAGCTTTGACAAGACCCCCTTTCGAACCACTTGCTACTGCATCCCTCTTACACTTATCAATGAAAGTAGCCTTTCTGGTAGTGATAACCTCCGCTCAGTGCGTAGGCGAAGTTGCTGTTGCCATGGCTTATCCACTATACACCATCTTTTACAAAGACTAGGTCTCCTTAAGATTACATCCTAAATTTGTTCCCAAAGTATCGTCCACCTTTCACCTCAATCAAACTATTCACTTTCCAGTTTTTTGCCCAGAACCTCACGCCACGTCACACGACATGGTCCTATGTACTCTGGATGTAAGATGAGCTTTGGTGTTCTACCTTGAATGGACTAAAATGTTTCGAAAAACCTCTAGACTCTTTGTGTCAATTGCATAGTGGTCTAAGGGTCAGGCTATTTCCAAGCAGCGAATATCCCGCTGGATTTTGACATGTATCTGGACCGCATATACAGTCTTACAATTGGTTCCTCCACAGAACATTCATTCTCACTCTACCAGATCCATGTTGTCTTCAGTCGCATTTCTAACACGAGTATCTCTACATGAGACATGCCAAGCTGCTACATGGGCATCAACAGAGACTTTCGCTAAGCTTTATGCCCTAGATCGCATATCGGCTATGGACGCTGCTCAGGGACAAGCAGTCCTGAATTCGGCCCGGGACTGATAAGTCGAAGTACCCACTTCCAAGCACAGAAACTGCTACGTATTCATCTTACATGGAGCAGGAAGGAACACTGCTCAATGAAGAAATGGCAGTTACTCACCTTCGTGCAGTAGCCGAAGTTCTTCAAGATGCGTGTTCCTGACATGCTCCAATACCCACCCTCCTCCCCTCTACTTTGGAGGTTCCTTCTGTCTATATCACATCAGGCCTCCGCGGTACGAGGGAACTGAGGAGTGTGGGGAGATCAGAGTGATGACGTCAGCAGGGCAGGAAGCTCCACAGCCAATCATCATCGCCGCTCTCTCTCCCCGACAACAGAGCCACTGCTAGGAAAAAAATCTCCGTTCTGGGGTGTGGTGCCACACAAGGACCTTACATGGAGCATGTCAGGAACACGCATCTCAAAGAACTTCGGCTACTGCTCGAAAGTGAGTAACCTCCATATTTGATGCCCATGTTATGGGGGAAAAGGGAGAGGGTTTATTTCCCTGTTTTACTGAATAACGCCCAAAGGGAAGATACCTGGCCTCTCTACTCTTCAGTTAAAAAAAAAAAAAAAAAGACTGACAGTACTTACCAGAAATCCCCAGATGCCATGGTTTATGGTGTCACACCAGTGAGCTACAGGTATAGTTATAAACAGTGAAATGTAGGAGTTCTTATTAACCTCCCCTGCCTCACTCTGGATGGATTCCTCAGTGAGAGCCTGTATGAAGCTTTCTTCAGTCCTTCTGGAGACCAACATTTTATATAATTGTTTCAAGAAGAAATTTAAAAGGTTTCCTCTGTATGAATTTTAAGTGAGATTTAGTTAGAGTAATTCAGATGCTTGCGTCCATAATATGTAGATATTTCCATGATCTTGGATGGTTGTTTCTTCCCACTGGTGACCTAGAATGACAGAAAAAAAATATTCCTACCAAGAGCCTTATAATTTTTCTAACATTTATCCTGGAAACAGAGTGTCGGAACTTTAATAAAAATGTTTTCCTGTATAGGCCTGTGGCTCTTTTATGAATTGTAGTGAGGCAAGCCTATAATCAGAGGTCAATAAAGGTTATTTTAAAAGTTAAAGGTACATCAGTTCATAATGGGTACAGAAATCATCACTGCAGTTTGAACTATTTTCTGTATGACAAGCGATTTTATTTCTTATCCAGCAACTTGTTACTCCAACTGACGGATGTTAGTGTGAAGTCATATGATTTCTTGAAACTGTAAGTGAAGCATAGATTCATTTTTTATGTTCAACCACGTCGGTATTAATTAATTTGCTGAAGTTCTTTCAAGTTTAGATCTCCATCTCATAAATCCACTTTGGCTGTGTCTAATCAAGTTATCTTTTTAAATGTGTCTTCAAAAAATTCATTTAGCTTGTCTTTTGCCACAAATGCTGTTAAGTCAACTTGTCTGACAGTTTCTGATTTTTTTTAAATTTTGCTTGCTCCTTCCCAGTTCTCAGGCAAGGGGACCATTAGTTCTTGTTCCCAAGTCCACTAAGCACTAGCTTTTGTGCCCAGGTGTGACATCACAGCTCTCTTACAGGGCTAGTCTCTCTTGTATTGTGGTAGTTTCTCTGACAGTAACTCAGCCCCCTTCTGGGTCACTGTCTTAAGTCCACCCTTTGCAGAGTCACAGCTGTCCAAGTAAAAAGTCCGCAAAATGTCTCAGTACAAAAAAGATTCTTCTGCCTTCCCTGGAGCTGTTCCTCAGTTTGTGTTTGAGATTCAGCCAGTATCCCCTTCACTGGGACTGGCAGCTATGTTACCTCTAAGCTGTGCGCGTGTGCGCTCACACAGGTCATGAAACCTGCGCACACAACAAAATAAAGCCTGCACAAAAAAATTAAACAGTGCTAATATTTTTATACCACTTTAAGAAAGCAGTTTCAAGTAGCATGTTTCAGATAAGGTTTTGTAATTTATAAAATCATTTCCATCACCATATCAAAATAAAATGTAGATATTATTTGCATCATACACACTTGCTTTGTTGCGCTCACAAGTTTGACCACACTTACTGGAAGGTGCACAAATTTGCACACTGGTTCTGAAAATTTGCACAAAAGAATCTTTGCGCACACAGCCTATGAGAAATTAGAGGGAACATTGACTGGCAGTGGAATCATGTCAACCTTTGAGTCTGGGTTTAAGGCCAGGGCCCTCTTTAGTACAACTAGGCCAGCTCCTTTATCTCGACCATGGTTTTCCCTGGCTCATTTCCTATGCTGGCTCTTTCTTTCCTCTCTGGATCTCTCAGTTTCTTCCCAGTTTTGTTCAGGGTCTTTCCCTGCTTGACGAGTGTTTCTCCCTATTTTGAGCTTCTTGGCTTGCTTTGACTCTCCTTCCAGCTTTAGCCCCAGCTGCATCTTTCACTACTTAAAATCTGGCTTCTGTTATGCAGGAATCACCAGATTCCTCACAAGAAAGGCTCATCCTGTAATCAGGGTTGACTTAGCCCCAGGCTCCCCAGTGAATGGCAAGTCACCCTGTTACATTCCTCAGCAGATATGATTTATTCTAGTTTATTGAGATAATCCTTTCTCCCTCAGCAACATCTTTTTGGGCTGCCTATATAACATATGTAAAGGTCTTGGATTATTTTTGATGTAGAGCCCTTTAGGATTCAGATTAACTGGTTCCAAGTCCAGTGTATATATTCATTTTCATTCATTTCCTTTCTTCTAAAAATATGGCTGGATCTTGTCATTCATCTCTTTGTACATTGTGCCCCTCTCCTTTCTGGACAGAGGAAGGGAGATGTTCATCCAACCCCTCTGCACTGTCTTTCCCGCTGTTGGGGTCCAGGAGTATCATATACTGATAGTCTGTGGATGTGGGGAAAGCAGTGGATGTAATTTATCATAGTAAAGCTTTTGATATGGTCTCCCACAGTGTTCTTGACAGCAAGTTAAAGAAGTATGGGTTGAATGGACTGTAAGATGGATAGAAAACTTGTTAGATCATTGAGCTCAACTGATAATGATAAATGGCTCAGTGCCTAGGTGGCAGCCAGTAACATGCATAATGCCCTACAGGTTGTTCCTGAGGCTGTTTTTGTTCAACATCTTCATTAATAGTCTGGCGGATTGAGTGGATTGCATCCTCAGCAGGTTTGCAGGTGACTCTAAGCTGGGGGAGTGGTAGAGATGCTGGACAGGATACAGTGGGAAAGGATACAGAGTGACCTATTTATTGTTCTTTCTGCCATGTGGCCTACCATCTGACATTAAGATGCCTTAGCATGACCCATGGCTTTTGTAAGGTCCTTGATGCCGTCCCTGTTAAAACACGTAACATATATTTTTGTGGAAGCCTGTCTTTAACTTCTGAATTCATTTGGGAAGGCTATGTGAAGAAATGTATTTAAGGAGCAATCTAAATTAATTCTTGTCCCCAATTTGGCAGAACCTGGTAAGTATAGTCAAATACTCCCCCCCCCCCCTTTTATAAAAAGAATCCTAAATTTTCCTGATTAAAGTTTCTTGTGAGCATCTTATTGCATGGTCTCTGTTCCTGAGATAAAAGATACCAGAAGCCCACACATTAATTAAAATGTTGGTCTCTGGCTAGAAAATCTTTCTTGGAAATAGTCCTCATGACCACAAGTGCCAATGATACTTTTAAAATTGTTTCTTTGGTGTTGTTAAATTAACACGTGAACATAGACATCCATAGAAATTTACTCTGTCCAATTATAGACACTTTTCAGTGAAGGAAAAAACATTTTTGAATATACACCTCTTGCATATACTCAGATATGCGTTTTAAAGCAAAAATCCTTTCTGTCTCTGTCTGAGTGGTCTCATTAAATGTTCTCAGTAGCACACCTTGGAAGCATTATACATTAGGATTTTTCAGAATCTAACTTTTTAAAAAAAAGTTTATCTGCCAGGTGTATTGATTAAGCAGAATGTAACCCATGTATTGTGACACTCTGTCTCTCTCTAGGGGTTGCTAGATTACACATAGAGGTTGATGAACATGTTACAGCCTTGGTTGACAGAACTGACTATATTTTATCTAAAGCAGTGGAGGCTTATGGTTCTAGAACAGGGGTCTCAAACACGTGGCCTGCGGGCTGTATGCGGCCGCTAAAGCTCTTGCCTGCAGCCCGCAGTGACACAATCATTACCAGTATTTGCAATATCCTTGTATGGAAAGGTTTCAGTGGTGCGGCCCTTGGGCTCCTGTGCTAATCCTCATGCGGCCCTTTACTAGTCTTCTTGCGGCCCTCATGGTGATTTGAGTTTGAGACCCCATTTCTAGAACAAGAGGTCCCAATTTCAGTCCCTTATTGACAACCCACTGCATTGCATGGCTTTACAAGTACATAATATTCTATATACAGCAGAAGTGACTGAACTAAAAAATGTGTGTGCTTATATTTCAGAATAATCCAAACAGTAAATATTTGGTTGTACCTGGTGCTTTTTTTCATTTTACATTTACTTTGATACTGGAACTGAGTGACAACAATATTTTACTATCTGAACATTCTAGTTATTTATATCAATTTAGGTTTCAGTGTATGTGTCATGGGAAAAAAATTGCAGTAATGAATGGTCAAGCTTGAGCTGAGAAGTTCTGATAGAAGTGAATTACCATTTTCTTACTAAGCAAAACATATGTTGTCCCTTAAGAAATAAAGGCTGTGGGATTTACTTAAGTGTGACTCATATTTTGTGTCTCTATTTACACCCGTGCAAAGTGGATGTAAAACACTACTGTTCTGTTTTGGTGACATTCTCTACCCTCTTTGCCCAGATTTAAGTGACGGCACAAGATACAAGATAGTGAAGAATCAGGACTGCTAATTTTAAAGGCCAACTCCTTGTCTTTCATGTAATGTGGGTAGTTGATACATTATTGCAATTCAGTGATTGATAATTTGTTAGACTTCTGTATTCTAATTAAAGCTTATCTCTAATGTCATTCTGTGACGAGTTACTGTAATTTTGATTATTTGCTGAAGCTCAAATTTAGACTACCCATCTGACCACTGGATTTTTTAACACCCTGAAGTTTTTAAGTTTTCCTTGTTTTTTGGTTTTTGGTTTTGTTTTGAAGATTTTATTAAATGCTAGGATTAGGAAGACCCATGTATGTGACAATGAAAAAAAATCAGTCATTTGTGTACGTACTGCACTTATTCTTTTTCAGCAGTATTTCACTTTTTTAACGCTTCTCTGCATATGAGGAACAATTGTTAGCATAACTAAATTCCACTGCTAGTGACTATTTCCAGGTTGGTTTTCCAAAGACAGTTTTTGGTGAATGCCAAGGGTTTTTTGTTTTTTTGCTTTTAATCCATTGACCTTTTTTTAGTTTTTGTACTCTCCATTTTGCTGCCTGATTACTTAAAGATTCACTGAGCAGCTTGCTTGAAGGCAGTTCTTTCTCTTAGCCATTGGCATGAAAATGCATCTTTCTGTCTGAGTGAGACCTCTTTGATCTTCAGAGAGCTTTAACTAAAGGCAGATTAAAAAGGAAGCTGTCAGGCAATTTTTTCCTATGAAATTGGAAGCAGTTCTGAAGATTTCAGGTCAGGTGAAGCTTTTCCTTCTCAAGGAATTAAGATTTGAGAAAGTGATCAGATGGTTTTGACCAGCATTCTAATACATAAATTTGTTTGACGTACCGCTTTAGCACTGTACCAGTAACCAATGCAGGGCATCGAATGATCATTGTTAGTTAAAACCCAGAGGGATAATGAACCTGCTAACCTCTGCATAAAGATATTTAAAAAACTCATTTAGAGCCTAGAGTCCAATAAAGTAATTAAAACCAAATCTGTCTCTAAGTAATCTGAATTTAATTCCTATACTGAGGTGTTGATTTGCAGATAAATCAAGTCACTCATTAAAGCACCTAATTGTTTGTTTGTTTGTAGAATAAGAACTGTAAAAATTTACTTTACAAATCTTACAGGATTTCTAGAAATCCACTGCAGCAAAATGAAATATTCTTTTACAAATGCATGCCTACAGAAGTGCACTGAAAAAGTCTTAATTTAAAAACCCACATTGCTACATCCTTCTCTTTAGCTGTGTCTACACTGGCAAATTAGTCCAGACTAAGGAGGCTCAGTCCAGACTAATTTAGGCCATGGCTACACTAGGCTTTGCTTAGTTTGAACGAAGAAATGTCTTAGTTTGGACTAGGGAATGCCTAATTCAAACTGGTAAGTACTGGGTTTAGTCCAGACCTATGTGCTTAGTTTGAACTAACCGCATATTCTAGTTTGAACTAGAACATTCTGTTAGTTCGAACTAAAAAGTTCTGAACTAAGTTTGGCTAATGTAGCCTTAGCCTTTGGGTTTGGGTGTGTTTTTTTGTTTTGGTTTGGTTTTTTTTGAACCTATGTATTGGCATGAGCATTATGTAGAATTTGCCCTACTGAATCAGACCATTGATCTGCCTATAATAGTCAAATGTTTTCTCTCCATTGCTGGCCAATTCCTGATCCTTCAGAAAGAAGCAAAAGACTCTTAGGGCTTACCTATGCAGCTGCAGTGCTTAGTGAAGATGCTGACTATACTGAGAGGAGAGCTTCTCCTGTCAATATAGATACTTTACTTCCCTGAGAGGCAATAGCTAGGTCAAGGGCAGAAGCCCTCCAGCTGACATAACACTGTCTACACTGGTAGGTAGGTTGATATAACTGCATTGCTTAGGGATGCAGATTTTCCCAGACATTCATTCTGACTCCAATATACAATCAGCTTTATAACAATAACTTTCATTTACCAGGTAACAAAAGATAACAGTATATCCTAAAGTATTTTTTTCAGACTGTATAGGTATTATTCACCCATCACTGGAATTTGCCCACTTGTGTGGTGGAATGTTGCACAGCACAACAGTCTAGATTAAGAAATAAGGTATGCAGTTAAAGTTGAAATTGATGAAGGAATGAAATTTCATGGGAGATTTTGACAGGCAGAAAGTAATTACTCAAATCGGAATTTGAATATGACACTAGGTTTTGATACACATACTCGTATGAGGTCTCATTCTGCATCCACTGATGTAAACAGATCAAGAACCAGAAAGAGACATGAGCTCTCTAATGGCAAGTGGTCAGAACCTCAGCTGCATATCTTTTCTGAAAGTCTACACACCAGTAGAACCATGGTGAGGCATTGGGTCAGGATATACTCAGAAGTGTGCTGCTTTCTTATTCATAGCTCTGTTATCTGTCATACTTCTTGGATTATCCTTCGAGGTCTTCCATCTATTTACTTGGGTTTTGATGAGGTCAGAACCTGAGGTGGCATGACTGCAGTACAAGGATGAAATTACCACATCCAAAGTGCAAACAAAAATCAAACAGCTTAGTGTGCTTAGGGCAGGGAGATTGGATAATCTCCATACCAGAGAGCTGGCACATTAAATTGCAAGTCAATTAGCAAGATTTTTTAATAAATTTGATCACATCAAATGTGATAATACGTAACTGGAGAATTGCAAATGTACTATCTATGTTTAAGAATGGAAAAAAGGCAATTCAGGCAAAGGCATTAGTTAGTTTGGTCTCAATAGTTTCAAAGACTTTAGAACAATTTTTAAGGAAAGAATAGGTAAAGACAGCATGGAAAATGGGGTAAAATGTAACATGGGTTTACCAAAGAGTCATGCCAGACTAACTGGCTATATATTATTTTAAGATGATAACTAACCAATTTCTCAGACAAAACAAATGCAGTAGTAGATCTAATCTATCTGAACTTCAGTAAAGCCTTTAACATCATACCACATAAGAAATTAGTTAAGCAGGCTGTGCTAAAAGGATAACTTTTGGCTGGAGGAAAATATCTCAAAGATTGGCCTTGGGACTGGTTTTATTTAATATTTTCATTAGTGACACTGGCATCAAAAAGTGAAAGTGTGCTAATGAAATTTCTAATGACAAAGTTGGGAGAAATTGTCAATACTGCAAATGAATAGAATATTTTACAGGAAGAGTTGCATGACCTAGCTTACTGGAGAGGTGAAAATTAGATTAAATAGTTCAAAGTGCACGGTCATATAACTATGCACTGTGAAGATGCAGAGGGGGCCCCACCAGTAGAGAAAAGGTTAAGGACAGTCTCTGGGCCCAGCTAGCTCCAGCCCAGTGTGTCCGTTGCCAATGCCAAGGCTGGAGGAGTCAAAAAAGAAGCCTAGCGCAGTTCAGGGCTGACAGGCTAGGAAAGAGGAATAAGCTCGCTCTCTGTCTGAAGGTAGCTTGTTGGCCTGCAGAGTTGTAGAGAGATGGATCTGGTATCTGGAGCAGCCAGTGGGGAGGAGCAGTTAGGCCCCAAAGAGTGGGCTATACACAAGTAAGAGGCTGTTTGCAAACCAGTGTGAAGCAAAGGGCAGGAATGCCTCATGGGATGATTGGTGGGTATTGAGTTGGATCGCTTTAATACATTTTGGGGCTAAACTCTGGGTATGTCCACATTGGCACAAGATGTCCCCTGTCACCAGGCCCCTCCTGCCACTACTCCTTCTCATTGGTGCCCAAGAAGACGTATAAAAAACAGAATGCCAGCAGCAGGTGCTCCCCAACAACCAACAGGGACAGAAAAGGACCAGAGGATAAGTTGACTTAGGATGGGATGCCCACCTCAGTATTCTAACAAACCCAGATTGCTGGTCCTGAGAGAAGCTAACGTTATATATAAATGTCAGGGAATTCAGAGCAATCCACCTGGCCTGTAAGGTGTTTCATTGCCAGTGGAGCAAGAGGGTATGGCCTCCTTGGGAAATGGATAGGGATGGCCCGCCCCTGCATGGCTGTGGTTAGAATCACCCTGTCTCACCAGAAGGAAGGGGGATAGACCAGGAAGTATAAAAGGAGAGCCCTGAAGCTCAGTCTGGCTCAAGCTACCAGTGGGGGAGGATGTTTCTCATTTTCTTTCAGGAGCCCTGGCTTGACCACTACACTGCTGAGGTGCTGCTTGTAGCCTGGAGCACTGAGGAACTGCCAGAGTTGCCTGTTGCTGGTGACCTAGAAGGAGCTGCCAGCTGTGTACAGCTGGGAAGAAATTCTGCCTGGGTGTGACCTGGAGTGGCTGCCATCCACTGACAACCCCAAGAAATTTCTGGATCTGCTACTAGCCAACAATGTAGAAAGACTGTGTAACCTGCCCATGGCAGAGTAACCTGAGGAGGACAAAGGTAACTCAGAAGATCAGATGCTTCATGAAGAGGAGGAAGGAAGTAGCTCAGAGAAGATGGATGACTATCCAATACTTGCACTTTCTCTGAACATCTTAATTGTCCTTCTCTGAACTGTTTCATGTTTTACTCAGACTTTCTTAGAGCAGTGACCAAAACAGGACATAACAGTGCAGATGTGGAAGCATCATAAACAAATCATCCATCATGTTATTTATATTCTTTTAAAACGCCTCTATTTGTTGGCTTTTTTTCCCCTGCTATTTCACACTGGAACATTTTTATCATTTTTAAAGTGTCCCCAAAAATTCCAAAGTCTGTTTGATGGCTCTTACAAGTCCACAGTTCATCAGCAGATATGCAAAGTGTAGACTGTCTTTGCTAATGGATGTGCATTTCTTTTCTTCCATATATTTTAAGGCCACAAGGGTCCATTATGTTTATCTCACATGTTCTCCTGTATACCACAAGCTATAGAATCTCGTCCAGTAATTCCTACATCAGACCAATAATTTATAGTTGAACTAAGGTCTATCTTTTAGAAAGACATTTAATCTTGATTTAAAGACTGCCTGTGTAGAGAATTTACCACTCCCTTTCATGTGCTATTCTAGTGATTAATTACGCTCATCTTATTTCCAGTTTGATTTTTTTCAGACTTCAACTTCCAGTCATTGAATCTTGTGACATTTCTTCCTACTAGATTAAAGAGCCCACTAGTATTAGATATCATCTTGCTGTGTAGGTACCTATGAACAATTATAAAAATGCCTCTTCAGTGTCTTCATGCATAAACAAAATGGGTTGAGCATTCTATTTGTAAGACTCTCCAATTTTTCAACATTCATTTTAAAGGACACATGTCAGAAGTGGACACAATATTCAAGTAATGGTCTCCCCATGGCTTTAGAAAGAAGTATAACTCATGGAAAGATACTTGATACATTGTGTTACCCAGTCCTTCTGTATAATTTTTACTAACAAAACAATTTAACCATTTCAGGAAATTTTAACCATTTTGTTCTGTAAATCATTAATTAGTTAACGAGAAGCCTGGTTCAGTACTGTACGTGGGGTTTTTCCACTGTTCACTTTGGCACTTTGAGATGCAGTTGTTCAGATTTTTCAAGGGGAAGTGATCTTTAAAACAGTAGTTTTGTAGTTTTTTCTTGTCTCTCTTATTTCACTGTTAACTAGGGAAATATTATTATTTTACTACACAATATTGTTACCCTGAATCTTTGGGTTAGCAAGTCAGATTCGCTTTCCATAAGAGATATTGCCTGCAACTCAAATTCCCCCTTCTCAGGAGCTCATCGAATCAACCCATCAGATTCCCTCCCCTTAGGCATCATTGAATAAAGGTCAGGTGTTTTTCCCTCAGTTTCCCCACTTCTGGAGGGTCCCTGATGGAAAACCTTCCTCAGTTTCCCAATCTAGAGGGCTGTCTAAGGACAACTGTCAGTTCCTCTTCTCCTGAGAGCTCACAGACTTGGGTCTACAAGGTTCAGATAGGAGTTAATGGGTTTAGAGAGAGAGCATGGAATTTTTCTTTTAGAGACTACAGTTTGTTGCCCTGTTGTTGTACAATTGCTAAATATGGATTTGATAAATGGTAAATGAATTCAGCAGTAAAGCTGTAGATTACCAGCCAGTGTTACAATCTCCAGGTGAATCTTGGTGGCCAGTCTAGGTTCCACTCTGGAGGGACCTTCTGCTCTGAACCTTCCTTGAGTACAGGATGAGGTCGGTGTTTGGACTTCAGGACGCACTCTCACCACAATCATACTATCTTGTATTTATATAATTTCTTGTCACTGACACTTGAAGCAACAGCATATTTCCTTATTGAAAGCAGGTCATTGGAAAAGAGGAGAGGGAGACAACATACCCAGACCACCTCCTGCATGTTTGCTGAGGTTATATTCAACAGCTCTTGGAAGTGTTACCGATGGCCTGTTAGCATGGTACCTGTTGTATTTAGGCATCTGGAACATCTTGTGGTTAAGGTTCATAGTCAGTTCTTCTATATTTTCAGTCATGCCAGGGGTCATGTCTGTTTATCACTTTCTTATGCCCTCTGTTCAATTATTGGCAAAAGCTGCTAAATGCCCCCTTACCTAGAGCTTGTGTTACTTCTCATTTTCATTGTCCTTAATTTTGGTAATTAGATAACAAAATTATTTTGGTTTTTATATACAAGAGCTTATTAATTATTTTATCATGAGAAAAATGAGTGAGGTCCAATGTCCTATTAATTCATTTAAGCCTAGAAATTTTCTTATAATTGGCAAGTGGAATGAGGAGATTAGTTGCTAATGAGAAGATAAGTATAGTAATTTTTGCATGATGTAAACCTGTGATTGTTGGTAGGTAGTAAAAGGAATTTAGATTATTTTTCATGAGACCTTGCTGCTCTGTGAGATTATTAATGTTTTCTGATATTTGAAATTCAGTTATTTCACACCTGTATTTTATCATCACTAATCATTAATACTCGAGCTGCAGATTCTTATGTTTTGCTAATTAGGGAGACATTAATGAAGTAAGGGATATGAGCAATCAGCTATGACTTGTTCTAGTAATCTAAATAAAAACTCAATTGCATAAATTTATCTTGTGTGTCCAAGCTTTGGCAGGATATTTGTAAAAAGCCTCAAGTGTCATTTTTTCAAAAATAACAGGTGTGCCCTATACAGATGCACAAGTCTTTCTAACATTAAATTGTAAAGAACTTGACTTGACTCATTGCATGGAGTGATAGATTAATGGCTTGCTGAAATGTAATGGCTTCTGTAAACAAGGACTTTGCATTTGTACTCTGCTTCATTATACTTTATTTATGTAGTTAGTTTCTGATAAGTAACTACTATGCGTCATTGTTTTGAAGTTCTACTGATTATTCACCGACTCAACCACTGTTTGAACAAAATGATGCACTGCTCATCTGCATCAAATTCAAGTTCATTGTTCTCATCCTCAAAATCCATGCCCTTATCTAAATCTGAGCTTTCATTTTTCTCTGTTCTTTCCCACTGTTCTCCCTACCCAAGCCTCCCTTTCATGGAGGAGTTCCATATTTATTTCCTCTCGATGATTGCCATATCAATTCCTTAATTCACAAATAAAAATATTTTCTTTTCTAGTTGGCAGTTCTGAGGTATAGCAGCCAAACTAGCATTTTCACTTCCTATTCATCAACACCAGTAATGAAGTCTTCACTGGCAGAATCATACCCTCACTGAGACCTGTGCAATTCAACTGACGTTGGCGTGTTCGCATAGATTTAACTGATTGGAGTGTAGGAAATGATTCTGTTAATACACAAGAAGGAATGGCATTCAGGTCATCGTTGCTTCGCTGTGTCACCTCTTCAGTGCTAACTGGAATAACACATGTTAAAATGTATTGTGATTAAGGGACTGACTGTGTGTTTGTTAGCCTCCCTCTGCCCCGCTGAGATGAAATGAAAGATGCTTCCAGCCACCTGTTTAACATTCAGAATGTAAAGGGCTCTGTAATTCCCAGAACACAGATAAAGAGAACAACTACCTTGAAGCTAGATGGGACCACATGTAGGAGGGAGACAAGCTGTGAAAAGGCAGGACAAGGCTGGAGGCAGCAGCTAGGGGGAAAAAAAAACACAACAAGGAGTTGCGTGGCACTTAAAGACTAACAGATTTATTTTTTGCATGAGCATTCATGGGAGAAAATCCCACTTCGTCAGATCCTTCGAAGATGGGTAAACTTACAGAACGGAATGAAAATAAATGCAAGGGGGTGACAACTGCTCTGATTTGCTGTTACTGTATGACCTGAGCCTATGTTTTACACCCCCTTGTATTTATTTTCATTCTATTCTGTAAGTTCAACCATCTTTGAAGCATCTGACGAAGTGGGATTTTCTCCCACGAAAGCTCATGAGAAAAATAAATTTGTTGGTCTTTAAGTGCCACATGACTCCTTGTGTTTGTTTGTTTTTGTTTTTGCTGGACTAGACTAACACGGCTATCCCTTTGGAAATTGACAAGCAGCTAGGGAGCTGACTTTGGAGGGAAGGTTGGACAGTGAGCTGGCCTGGAAGATTGAGAGCTCTACAGAAACACACCCCATTGCTAGCAGAGACCAGCAGAAGCTGCTGGAGGAGGAAAACTGGGCCACAGCTGCAGATAGGAGGATGGTGGAGGGGTCACTAAGAGACATCACTGTCCTTTTACTGGACCTCTCCAGTAGCTAGATCCAACTTACTCTGTCATTCAAAAACATAATTGTGTTGTCAGCAACGTGAAAGCAGAAGAGCTTTCCAAAATTATATACTAGATAACCATCATTTTCATTGATCTCTTGGTACAAAAACGTATGATATCACTATTGAGTTTTTGCGTGATAGCACGTAGAATGAATTTTAGATAGTATTGGAGAAGAAAGTAAATACTTTTTGCAGTGTATTTACAATATTGTGGGTAATGTGAATGTAACAAGGAATGACAGAAGTTTACCCCTTACTTTATTTCCTTGCTTTCAAAGATTTGAGGCAGGGGTCTGCAAGCTTTGCTGACTCTCATGTTGGACCCTCCTCCCTGATCCTCAGCTGGTGCCAGTATTCCTGTCCACAAAAAAAGTGGCATCCACCTGATAATTTGGCAGTGGCCATGGCTAGAGTGGGTGGGGCATGGTGCTTTCCAGGCACGTCACTGAAAGGCTTGCTTGTGGAAGGAAGCTGCCCAGAAGTGGCTCCTCTTGCAGGTGTCACTGGGGACAGGGGTTCTGAGAGGTGCAGAGATAAGAAGTTGCCTAGAGCAGCTCCTCTTGGCAGCACACCATGGAAACAAGCTGCCTGAAGCAGCTCCTCTCAGGGGTCCCCAGGTGCACTGCAAAAAGAAGCCGCCCAGAGTGATTCTTTTTGACGTCACCATGCTATGGACAGGAACCGCTGCAGACAGCTTCTTTCCACAGTATTGCTGGGGCATAGGCATGGTGGGTACTCCCATACTTAGCTGCCCCTGAAAGCAGCCTCCTAGGGGGGCTTACAGCGGCAAGAAAGACAATTTCTGTGATGCTGTAGAATGTGCTGTGTGCTGCTCCAAATGGGCTCACATGCCTATGTCCTCACACATGCTTGGGGGTTGCTGATCCCTGATTTGAGAGGTAGAATGCCCTGATGCAATCTTAACTGGTGACCAAATGTAGTTTTTGTTTGTTTACTCAAAATCTGAGGCTTAATAGGAAGGGAAGGAGAACGTCAAGAAAAAATGCAAGGAGGTATATGTAATAGAATTGAAGATCAAAATGATGAAGTAGGGCAATCGGCCGGGTATCTTAGGTGCCTATACACTAATGCGAGGAGCCTGGCAAATAAGCAAGAAGAATTGGTAGTACTAGCACAGACAAGGAACTATGATATCATAGGAATAACGGAGACGTGGTGGAATAGTCTGCACGACTGGAGCTCTGCCATGGATGGGTATAAACTGTCCAGGAAAGACAGGCAGGGAAGAAGAGGGGGAGGAGTAGCATTATATGTAAAAGAGCTCTATGACTGCTCAGAGCTCCATTATGGAAGTGGAAGCGTGCCAGTAGAAAGTCTGTGGGTTACATTGAGAGGGGAAAGCAACAATGGGGATGTTGTGGTGGGTGTCTGCTATAGACCGCCAGACCAGAAGCAGGAGGTGGATGAGGTGTTCTATGGACATCTAGCGAAAGCTTCCAGATCACAAGCCCTGGTGCTGATGAGGGACTTCAATTACCCTGACATCTGCTGGGAGGCCATTACAGCAGTGCATGGGCAATCCAGGAAATTTTTAGAGAGTTTTGGAGACAACTTTCTAGTACAAATGCTAGAGGAACCAACTAGGGGCCTTGCACCTCTTGACCTGCTGGAACAGGGAAGAATTGATCAGGGAGGTACAGGTAAATGGCAAGCGAGGCAGTAGTGACCATGACATGGTTGAGTTCAGGATGCTGATTAAAGGAAGGAAGGAAAGAAGAAAAACACAAACCCTGGACTTAAAAAAAGCAGATTTTGGCTCCCTCAGAGAACTGATGGGCAGGATCCCTTGGGAAGCTAATCTGAAGGGGAAAGGAGTCCAAGAGAGTTGGTTATATTTTAAAGAAACCGTGCTAAGGGTATAGGAAGTTGCCATTCCAATTAGGAGAAAGAACAAACATGTGAGGGAGCCAGAATGGCTTAGCAGAGAACTCTGCTCTGAGCTTAAATATAAAAAGGAAGCTTACAGGAAGTGGAAGCTTGGTCAGATGACCAAGGAGACATATAAAGATATTGCTAGGGACTGCAGGGATAAAATCAGAAAGGACAAATGGAGTTGTGGCTAGTGAGGGATGTAAAGGATAACAAGAAGGGGTTCTACAAGTATGTTAATAGCAAGAAGAGGATCAGGGATGGTGTAGGTCCCTTGCTGAATGGGGCAGGCATCCTCGTGACGGAGGATGAGGGAAAAGCTGAAGTGCTCAATGCCTTTTTTTGCTTCAGTTTTCACAGGCAGGTTCAGCTCCCAGCCCACTACCATGGGTATGGCAGATTGGAGAGAAGAAGACAGGCCCTTGGTGACGGAAGGTCAGGTTAGGGACTGCTTAAAGAAGCTGGATGTGCGCTAGTCCATGGGGCTGGATGAACTGCATCCAAGAGTGCTAAGGGAATTGGCCGATGAGATAGCAGCACCGCTGGTCATTATCTTTGAAAACTCATGGAGAATGGGGGAGGTGCCAGAGGATTGGAAAAAAGCAAATGTAGTGCCTATTTTCAAGAAAGGGAAAAAGGAGGATCCGGGGAATTACAGACCAGCCAGCCTCACCTCAGTCCCTGGAAAAATTATGGAGCAGGTTCTGAAAGAATCCATCCTAAAACACTTAGAGGAAAATAAAGTGATCAGGAGCAGTCAGCAGAGATTTACCAAGGGTAAATCATGCCTGACCAATCTCATTTCCTTCTATGATCAGATGACTAGTTTTCTGGATGCAGGAAGAACTGTTGATGTGATATACCTTGATTTTAGCAAGGCTTTTGATACGGTTTCCCACAGCATTCTCATTGGCAAATTAAGGAAGTCTGGGTTGGATAGGTGGACTATAGGGTGGATAGAAAACTGGCTAGATCAACGGTTTCAGCATGTAGGAATCAATGGTTCCATTGTTACTGGAAAAGAATTTGAATGGCAAGCCCTATTCACCTGGGGCGTCTGTCAACCCCTGGCTCCTACCACAGGTACAGTCAAGGAAGAAGCAGGTTGAGGATTTCAAGAACACAGCTTTATTAAAACACACCCTCAACCTCCCACCGGATGCCCAACAAACACTTATTAAAACAGTTCCTGCAACACAGTTAAATAATAAATACAAGTACCCAACAGTGGGGTTGGACCCGCGTCCCTACCCCACCGGACAGAGAGATTCTCTCTCAATTGAGGTCCCCACAGTCCCAACGCCTCACAGTTTCTCTTCACCGGAATGGCATTGGACACGACTCCATGAGGCGCTGCTCCGGGTCCCTCGGTGGACCGTCTGCTCCCGCGTCATCTCCCGTCTGGATAAACCCGACTTGGTCCG
The DNA here is from genome assembly GCA_007922195.1 of Podocnemis expansa. Classification (NCBI taxonomy): domain Eukaryota; kingdom Metazoa; phylum Chordata; order Testudines; family Podocnemididae; genus Podocnemis; species Podocnemis expansa. The sequence continues at coordinate 3,546,873 of ML682016.1, read as the reverse complement.
TCTTCTTCTGGGCTGCTGGTAGCCACGGATCCTTAATCAATAGTCCATTCACCCCTGGGCAAAGTCCAAATAGGGCCACGTGGGGACCCTATCCCTTCGGGGACTGGTCTTCTTCCCTCCAGCACGACGACGGCTCCTTCCCTCCTGGTCCACGATGCCCTCTCCGGCTCCCGGATGCGATCCCTCGGCATCCTCTTCAGAGCCTGACTCACCCTGCTCTCACTTAACCTCAGATCCCAGGGACCAAAGGCTCAGAGAGACCAGCAGAGTCCCAGGGTGCTCAAGGCTCCTAGTCCAAAAGGGGGTCCTCTGGAGAATCTCTTCTTCGGATCTCGGCTCTTACAGCTCGTGCCACGTGGCCAAGGGAGCGCGCCCAAAGATCCAGGGACGAACCTCACGCCTGTCCGCCACGGTCCGAACCCTGAATGACCGTTGAGCCCTAGCTTAAGTACCTGGCCGGCCAACCAATCAGAAAGCCACAGCTTTCGCGCCCAAACCAGGTTCCATAGGGTTCAGTGGAGAGGGTTCTAGAAAGTGTGTGCACGGCCCTCTGCCCACTGCGTACGGCCCTCTCTACAGTCTGCACGCAGCCCCTGTCACTAGGCAGACTGCCTTCAGTTCACTGACCCTGTTGCTGGGCAGAGCACAGACTCCTGGCTGCCTGCCAAGGCTCCTGTCCATCTGACCAGGGAGCCCGCATCACCAGTTGCCAGGCAGACTTGCCCTCCAGCACCCTCTAGAGCTCAGGTCACTTAACTGTTACAATAACAGTGAACACAATACAAGGAACATAAAGCTCCCACTTCTGGGGAGGAGAACATACGTTTATAAACACAGTAAAATTTTCTCAACACCATGTCTAGCTGGCAACCAGTCACGAGTGGTGTGCCCCAGGGGTCAGTCCTGGGGCCGGTTCTGTTCAACATTTTCATCAATGATCTGGATGATGGAATAGACTGCATTCTCAGTAAGTTCGCGGATGACACCAAGCTGGGGGGAACAGTAGATGCGTTGGAGGGCAAGGACAGGATTCAGGGAGACCTAGATAAATTGGAACAGTGGGCCAATAGAAATCTTATGAGGTTCAATAAGGACAAGTATAAAATCCTGCAATTGGGACGGAAAAACCCCATGTACTGCTACAGGCTGGGGAACATTCAGCTAAGTAGCAGCAGTGTAGAAAATGACGTGGGGGTCGTGGTGGATGGGAAGCTAAATATGAGTCAGCAGTGTGGTCTTGCGGCCAAAAAGGCCAATGGCATACTGGGCTGCATCAAAAGAAGTATTACCAGCAGATCAAGGGATGTGATCATTCCCCTCTATTCTGCACTGGTGAGGCCACATCTAGAATACTGTGTTCAGTTTTGGGCTCCCCACTGCAAAAAGGACAGGGACATGCTAGAGAGAGTTCAGAGGAGGGTAACCAAAATGATTAAAGGGTTGGAGCACAAGCCCTATGAGGAAAGACTGAAAGCATTAGGCTTATTTAGTCTGCAGAAGAGAAGATTGAAGGGAGATTTGATAGCAACCTTCAACTACTTGAAGGGATGCTCCAAGGAAGATGGAGCTCGACTGTTCTCGGTAGTAACAGAGGACAGAACGAGGAGCAGTTGTCTCAAGTTGTGGTTGGGGAGGTCGAGGCTGGATATTAGAAAAAACTTTTTTACTAGGAGACTGGTGAAGCCTTGGAATGAGCTGCGGAGGGAGGTGGTGAAATCTCCATCTTTGGAGGTGTTTAAGGCCTGGCCGGACAAAACCATGACTGGGATGGTTTAGTGGGAGTGGTCCTGCCACTGGCAGGGGGTTGGACTAGATGACCTATGAGGTCCCTTCCAACCCTAGGATTCTATGATTCTATGATTCACCAGAGACTAGAGCCTTCAGGACCGAATACTTGGAGAGACTATCACACTCTTTTTCATGCTCATAGCACACTGAGCACACTCAGCAGACATCTAGAAGGGACTGCTGTCCCACAGTGTTAACAGTAATGCGCTGTATGGATTCATGTACTTTTTTTTTCACTGAGTGGATGTGACACTGTTACACACAAAAGAGTATGACAGTCTTCTTTTTTACACAGTTACTTTTCACAGTAGAACTAGTCTTGAGACAGAAAAGATGACAGAGGAAGAGTTGTCTTGGAGACCATAGATCTATCAATTTTTAAATGGTATCAGTGTCCTAGAACAGGGGCTGTCAATTATTTTTTATCACGGTCGAAATATTTGGTCAAGGTATAGTCCAGGTCGAGATTCCAGAGAAGAAAATAATAATAAAAAAGACAATAAGTAAATAAAAAGATTTTGTGGTACATTTAAAGTGTCTTATGTTCTGGGTTTGGCTTATGGTTCCCCTATTAACTATTCCTGTCCTAAAAGAAGCTTGCATGGCCATCTGTAATTCAGATTATAAAAGCCATGTCCAGATTCCACTGTACTCTGCATATTCTCTAAGTGTCTCCATTTGATCAAGATTACTTTGTATTAGGCTGTGATGCAATGAAGATGGGAAGCTTTTCATAGATATTAACATCAGAAAGAGGGACATTTTTTGCCTCTAGCCTGTCCATTATATTTGTTTCTTGACTAATAGATGCTATTACAGTATCTGGGTTGTCCAGAGGTACTTGGGTGTAAATTCGGAAAATAACTGAAAAACAAAATCTTAAAAGACTTAGCAAAGCATTTCATTGTTTGGGGTTTCAGTTATTGTAAAAAATAACAGGACTTTTTTTTTCCAATGAATTCATAAAACTTGGAAAAATTCTCTGAAGGAAAAGGCAGGATTCTTGTGAAAGCAAAGGAATATCAAAAGTTTGCCACCTTACTTAACAAGCTTATGAAAAAAATAGCATAAATGTTAAAGTATTACAATCTCAAAATTACAGCGTTTAATTATTTTAGAGCTGAAGTGCTAAATAAGAAAATCAAGTAAAATGTTTTCTTAAAGGAATGCTCTTGGGAAAAAAGTTTTTAAGGTTAAATTAAAAAAAACCCACACCAACATTATGAAATAGTTCCAATTATTAGGGTTGTCAAATATTTTAAAAAATCACAATTAATTGTGAGTTTCCCAAAATGTCATGATTCATCACCCTGTTAAATAGTGAAAAGTTAAACAGAATTTAAATAGTCACTTTATTTGAACATTTACTAAAATAGTTTTGGATGTTTTCTACATTTTCAAATGTATTGATTTCAGATGCAACAGAAACTACACAGTATAGTGCTCATGTTGCATAGTTTTTTATAACTAATGTTTGCATAGTAAAAAAGATAGACAAGAAAGTGTATTTCAGAGCATTCATGCAAGTACTGTAATGTAGTCTTTCTTGTGAAAGTGCAGTTTACGAATGTAGAATATTTTTGTTATATGTCTGCATTCAAAAACGAAACAATGTGAAACTTTAGAGCCTACACATCCACTATGTCCTACTTGTTGTTCAGCCAGTCTCTAAGACAAACAAGATTGTTTACATTTACAGGAGACAATTCTGCCTGCTTCTTTTGCATGGCACCGTTATAGCTCTGTTTCCTATTTTGTAAACAGTTACTGATCCATGAGAGGACCGTCCCTCTTTTTCCATGATCCAAAGGGATCGTCACTGTGTTAGTCTAGTTCAGTAAAACAAACAAGTCCTGTGGTGCATAAAGACTAATAAATTTATTTTTTGCATGAATTTATGTGAGAGAAAATTCTACTTTGTAAGATGAAGTGGGATTTTTCCCCACAAAAGCTCAAGCAAAAAATAAGTTTTTTAGTCTTTAAATTCCATAGGGCTCCTTGTTTGTTTCTTTTCCCATTACTCCTTATTTTGTTGGAGCGTCTTGAATGAGGGTTCTTGTTGTAGACTTTCTAAAAGTCAAAGGACACAGTATCCACTGGATCACCCTTGTCCACATGATTGCTTACCTCTTCAAAGAATTCTAATAGATTGGTGAGGCATGATTTGCCTTTACAAAAGCTGTGTTGATTGTTCCCCAACATATCATCTTCAACTATGTGTCTATTAATTCTGTTCTCTGTTGTAGTTTCAAACAATTTTCCTGGTACTGAAGTTAGACTAATAAATTAGGCCTACAATTGTCACATCATCTCTAGAGCCTTTTTAAAAAAAAATGATGTTACATTAGGTATCCTCCAGTCATCTGGTATACAGGTTAATTTACATGTTAGGTTATCATACTAGATTGGTGAGTATCATTTAGTCCTGGTGACTTACTGCTGTTTAATTTATCAGTTTGTTCCAAAACCTCCTCTGAGACCTCAATCTGGGACAGTTCCTGATGTTTGTCACCTAAAAAAATGATTCAGGTGTGGGAATCTCTCTCACATCCTCTGCAGTGAGGACAGAGGCAAAGAATTCATTTGGTTTCTCTGCTATGGCCTTGTCTGTCCCGTGTGCTCCTTTGGCACCTCGATCATCCAGTGGCCCTTCTGACTATTTGGCTGGCTTCCTGCTCTTGATGTACTTAAAAAAATATTTGGTTTTTAGTGTTTGTTTTTTTAGCTAGTGGCTCCTCAAAGTCTTTTTGGGTCTGCCTAATTATACCTTTACATTTAACTTGACATGATTTTTTCTGTTTTCCTCAGCAAAATTTGCCTTTCAATTTTTAAAGGATGGCTCTAGTCTCTAACCACTTCATTTTCTCTGTTAGTCTTGGTGATATTTTTATAGGCCTTTTTTTTAAAGTTTGCATTATGTGTATAGTTTGAACGTCTATTGTGATGTTTTTAAAATGCTTGCACGCAGCTTGCAAGCATTTTACTCTTGTGACAGTTCCTTTTAAATTTTGTTTTACTAGCCTCCTCATTTCTTTGTAATTGTCCTTGAAGTTAAATGATACTGTGGTAGTTTTCCTTGGTATTTTTCTCCCACAGGGATATTATATTTACTATTTTAAATGTAATTAAATTTGTTATTATTTTTTCATAAATGCCTTTCCTTGATACATAGAATTTATGTGATGGTTTATATCTTTAAAGCATTATTGAAGCATAAAACATCCTTTTGAGGTATGTAAGTAACTATGTTATTATTATTATTATCCCATTTTCGTGATCAAGACCGAGGAACAAGGAGACAAGTTTATTTGCCCAGAGTTAACAAAATGAGTCAATGAGTAAATGTGTTCTTCACTGTTACTGAATTAAAATATAGAGTATTCTATTTGAAATTCTGTTGCCTTTAAGTCAATCACTTTCATGTGTATACTTATTAAATTATGAAATAGCTATTTAAAGTTGTTTTCAAAGTGATGGAGAGACTATTAAATTGAAACGAGCAAAATCAGCTAAATTCAAAAGATGTTGCAGCATGTATTGAAAGCTTAATCTAGTAGTGAAAATGAGACATCAAATGCATTTTTGCTGTTTTCAAAGGCTACAAACCTTCCCCCAGAGTAAACTCGCAAAATATAATTTAAACATACACTGGATGAGGGGATGGATTGTAAAAGTGATAAAAGGTAAGTATAGTATTAATGTCAGCTAATTGTTACTGCGGACAAATTTATGGCCTGATCCTAGTAAACGTACCCATAAGTAATTCTATCTGTTGGCCCTGACAAATAAAGTATGGTAATATACATAGCTCTGTGAAGAGATGTAATAGAGCGCTTTTGGTCTAGCCATCTTTGTGAAAGTCCAAGGAATCCCTAGACTTTAGTGGAATGTTTTATTTGATCATTTCATTAAGCAATGTAGGTACATTGATGATAATATGCATCTCTGTCATAATTTTTAACAGATGTTTACTTCAACAATAACTAACTGTTTAAGTATCATTCCCAAGGTTTAGAATTAATAATACTGAAAAGTAAACTGCTAATGGTGGAGTTACTTGATACCTTATTACTTCTTTTCCTATGGTATACTGACATATTTGGGATTAACAGAGAAATTTGAGCTGGAGTTCCCTCAGTGCGATTTTAGAATTTGCCTCCCTCCTCCCCCTTTTTGTACTGCCACATCTCAAATTTGTTAATTTTCCAGATAGCCTTTGCGGAGTAGGGTGTTGGCAGAATGGACATTCCTTTATGTTGTGATTTTTAATTTATAGGATAGAGAACCAGAGTACTGGATATGTCCCACAGATATGTTTTAATTATTTGAAGAAATAAAGAAATTTGACAGTGCTCACAATGAGCAATTTATGCCTTTTTTGCCTAATCTAAATGGGGGGGGGGGGTACGCGCGCGTGCATGTGTGCACATATATATTGATAGAGTAAAAGCTCAGGAGTTCTAAAATAGTGTTCATATTTAGAATTTCCTTTAAATATCTTTGTGTGTGGCTGTTTGGGGAAAAGATTTTATGCAAAAATGTTACTTATTTTACTATTAAGTGTCAGAGCCCTAAAATTCTGTGTCAATTCAGTGCAAGAAGAAAAATGTTCATGTGTTGGTTCAGAAATACTGATGGTGTCTAATTGTGTTTGCCTTTGACAGTGCCCTATGAGTAAAATAGTACAGGATTTGCAATACCATATTAGATCCTTGGTACCTTTTATTATATTTGGCAGTATTTGGGAGAACTTGAACATTTTCTAGCTCTCCTGAAGTCTCTTCCCTTATTTTCAAATAGTCTGACCCTCACTTTAAATCCATTGAATCAGAAAAATTACCTTAGATTGTTAGAAACATAAAGTTGGCTATCCTTTTCCATTTTAGAAACTTGAATGGCAGTTCAACATGATGTCTATAATTTTTCTAGGCATCTCATAAAAGGAGGGACTGTCCATTAACATTTTTATCAGGCCAAAGTAGAAGATAGTCTCTAATTAGCAGCAGAAGAATTACTCATCCAGGAAGAGAAGATTCTTGTTATTAGCTTTGTTTTAGTTCAGCCCAAAAAGGAAATCCTCTAGGGATGTATTTAGTCAAATACGCCTGTTTGCCTTAATGAGGGAAGAGGGCCTATCCTGTGGTCTGCACTGATCGAACAAATCAGAGGAAAGAATAGACGTATACAAAAGGTATTTTTACTATAGTGGAAGTGACCAACTGATTACGTATCACGATGTAAGCAATAATTCTGATCTCATACTCTCTGAGATTAATAAATACAAGATATATTCTCTTAAAATTCTTTGGAACATTTTCTGTATTCCTAAACTGTTTTGGATATTTATGTTACTTTACAGTGGATTTAATATTTACTCAATTTACTGTGTCGTATGTCCTAGTCAATATGGCAGTTTTTACTATTAATAGAATTTATAAATCTAAACTGAATTGCAATGTCTGAAGATGGGAGAAATTTTTTACTGAAATGATATGAAATTGATTTAGTGCTGTATGCACAGGCTTGGCAATTTAAAAAATGTGATTCAATAAACTTTAGCTACCATTCAGAAAGTTTTATGTGCATTAACACATCAGAGAGACACACTATATTTTATTTTTTAATTTGTGCTCATGCACACAAACACCTAAAGAGAAGTGCAGCTCTAATTTCTTCAGTGTGTTTTGGGATCATTTTAAAATGTCAGAGCAAATGGTTCTTATTTTTCTGTTTCATTGTTTCACGTAAAACACTTAACACTAATGGAAAAGTTAGTTTCAGTGGGTAATTTACCATATGTAAATTATATGAAAAGTGTTCCATTCAAATGGTGTTTGACTATTTTTGGTGTTTCTAGAATAAAATATTTATTAGTACTAAGGCTATTAAACATTGCAGGGCTATGTATTCTAACTATAGCTTGGGAGGGGGAATAGACTTACTGTACTACTTATTTTCAGATGAGCAATATCAGTTCATGTATTTTTACTCTGTTTTGCTTTTAGGAAAATAACATAATATTGTAAATAAGATCTTCAGAAAAAAATGTGTTTAGGTTTTAATTGATCTGCTGAAGCAGGTATATAAAGTCAATGCTGATAATTAAACCGGATTGAAGTAATAGAGATGATCACAAAACCTTGAATACATTGATATGGACATGCAGGCAAATAAGCTATAGATGCCTGAATTGGATTTAAGCTACAGACTGTGGTTCTATTTAACACCCTGGAAATGTGTTCCATCCCCATCCCCTGATCTCATATAGCAGTGTTAAACTGGTTCCAGTGTACAATTACAGGGCTTTCGCTTCTTGGGCTACCCTTTGCACCCAGGTCACTTATGAATCATCCTTTCCCTCTCCACATAGTGGTTACCAAAGGGGAACCTCAGTCTCCCCATCTGCTATAGGGAGAAGATCCACCAGTGAAATATGGGCTTTATTTATCTCTGGGAGTGGGACTTTTTAGTTTTTATCCTCACTAGACACCAACCAGAAGCTGCAATGGGCTAAGCAGTTTTATCTTTCTTAGTATTACATTTTCAAATCCTATTGCTCTGAACCTGACTGTGCTTCAGCAATGCTGTGAAGAAGTCAAAAGAACCTTCTGGACCGAAGTTAATTTGGCACAAGGGAAGAATTCCCACACAGTTCTAAAAATGCCAAATGATCAGATGTAGAGCAGCCTAGAAACTCAGCTCCAATACTAGTAGTAGGAGAGAAGGGTGGGCAGATAACAGAGGCAGGAGGCTTTTGAAATGCTCAAGCGAGTTTACATGAAAAGGGTGGGGTGAGCTGATTAACATGCATGAGCCAGTCATCTAGCCTAGTCCTCCCAGCCCCAGCCAATGGGCAGGTAGAAGACCTGATGAAGGAACAGGTCCGCTACCGTTTTGCCAAGTAAGCATTCTTCTCTCATTCCCCCACTCCTGCTGTCCAACCATGATCCCTCTTCTGTTGAATGTGGCTGTGGGGCAATGGGGTGCTTTTGTTTGTTCTTCTAAGTTAAAAACTTTACCAGCTTGCTTTACACTTTGTTTACCTCATAATGATATAATGACACTTCAGGGAAAACTCTTGGATTAGGGCCAATAGCCTGGGGTTCTGTCCCCCAGCCACCCTCCCCAAAGGTAAAATAATTTGATGTCTGGGGTGTTTTAGCAGAAGTGTTTTATGCAGCATTATCTCAATCATCCTTGACAGTTGTCTATCCTCTTCTTAAAAATCTCAAGTGATGGAGGTTGCATAACTTCTCAAAGCAGTTTGTTTCAGAGCCTAACTTTCCAGACAGTTGTCAAGCTTTTCCTAATGTCCAGTCTAAATTGCCCTTGCTGCAATTTATTTCCATTGCTTCTTGTCCTATCCTCAAAGGTGAATGAGAACAATCTTTCTCCCTCTTCCTTGTAACAACATTTTATGTACTGTAAGGACAATAGCCTGATTTTTCTTTCCCCAGAAAAATAAAATAATTTGATATTTGGGAGGCATAAGCAGAAGTGTTGTAAGTGACACACAAGAAGTAATTCTTTCATTTTCTTCACATTGATTAACTTCAACAGGAGTAACCCATCCAGGTCTGGATGCCATGTTATGGAGGGATGTGGAGAAATCTGAGAAAGTTCAGAGAAGTAAAGCCCTGTAGATCCACGGGTATCTGCTGCAGATCCACAGATTCTATTTTTATCTTCTCACAGTTTGATCGCTGCTGCTCCTCCGCTGATCTATGTCAGCAGCACACAGGGGAACCAGGAAGCTCTCCAGCCAGTCCTAGCTCAGCTTTGATTGTGATCTGCCAGCCAATCAGAGTCTCAGTTTGAGGATTGGAGAGCCACTGCTGGCCTCTGATTGGCTCATTTCCTATGGTTTCCCTTGCCCACTTCTTCCTTTTCTTGTTTGCAGTTCACATACCATGCTGTCAGCCGGAGTTTTCTTTGGCAGGCAAGGAAATCTGATTGACACACAGTGTGCGAACTGCAAAGAATAAAAGGCAAACGTGGGTGGGACCCATATGGGGAATGAACCAATCAAAAGCTGAAATGCTGAGTGTGAGCCCAAGCTCAGGTGTGGATGCAATTATGGATGCAGCTAAAACTTGGCATGTGGATTTTGGACTGGATCAATGCTATCACTGAGTGGATGTGGATCGGATGTGGTTCCACATTTTTGTATTCGCACAGGGCTCTACAGAGAAGAGCAACAAAAATGACTGAAGGTCTAGAAAACATGACTTATATAGGAAGATTGAAAAAGTTGGGTTTGTTTAGTTTGGAAAGGAGAAGACTGAAGGGGGGGATGATAACAGTTTTCAGGTACATAAAAGGTTGTTAGGAGGAGGAGAGGGAAATGGTTCTAGTTAACCTTCAAGAATGGCACAAGAAGCAATTAACTTAAACTGCAGCAAGGGCAGTTTAGATTGGACACTGGGAAAAACTACCCTGTCAGGGTAGTTAACTTCTGAAATAAATTGTCTGGGTAGATTGTGCAATCTCCATCACTGGAGATTTCTAAGAGGAGGCTAGACCAGTCAGTAATGGTCTAGATCAATGTTCATCAAAGTACAGGTCGTGACCCAGTACTGGCTCGCGGCACCCATGCTGCACTTGGGAGGGAGGGTGGCTCCCGCTCACTCCTCTCCCGGCCAGTGCTGATTCCAGGAGGCAGGGCGGCTGCCCCTTGCTCCACTGCTGGCCAGTGCTGATGGGAGGGGGCATGGCCCATTCCCTCCCACGGTGGAGGGATCACGGCATGGCAGAGGGGCCCAGAGCTGAGTCCCCAGGAAGATAGTTTGATGATCACTTGCCTAGATAATGCTTGGTCATGCCATAAGCACCGATGTCTCTAGACTGTATGACCTTGCAAGGTCTTTTCCATGCATATGATTTTATCATCTATATTACCATTTATAAAAACTTTGATTGTATAAATATAGATATTCTAGCTGCTTCATGATGAGAGGAATGTAACTTAGTAGTCATTACTACTCTATAGTGAGTTTCTGAAGCAGCAGGAGAGTGATTATTTTGCAAATTGTAATATAATACCAGATATGATCGAGTCTGAACCTGTAATATCTGTCCCCTCACATAGATGACATTTAATTATGTTAGTATCTTTCCTGATAACTGATACGCAGCATGGTGTTTGTTAAAATTATGCAGTCTATGATACAGTGTTTTAGAGTATTGTTTAAAAATATAAAGACTGACAATGTTCACACTTGTGGAAAACTCTTAGAAACATCTACTGAGTGTAGGGACAACAGCTTTGGGCTTTTGGTTTTTTTCTTTCCTCACAAAAGTAAAGTTATTTGACAAACATTGTCAAATATGGTAACCCCACATAATTCCTTCTCTGCATATCTTAATCCCTGGTGGACTCTTCTCAAATAGATGGGCTGTGAGGTTAGGGAGTGTTTAGATGTGGTGCTTTTGCAGCGGTCTCCCACTGACAGATGGAGTGACCTCATCATACCGACAGCTCTATCCAGCATGACAGCCCAGCCATCTGGCTTGTATCGATTATAATTGATTTAAAGAAACTGATCCTTCAGAGCTTGCTGCTGTTAAACCCTACAGCTAAACTGACATTTGTTTTATTTGGAGACTTGAACCTTAAGGTTTTTTTTCCCTCTTTTTACAGACTGATTTGTAAACTACAGTTTTAAAATGTGTCTAATAGTTATAAAACAGTCTGGTTTTGGTTTTCTCAGTGTATTTAAAAATTTAAACAGACAGTTCAAATTCCAGAGTGACAGGAGCAGAATTACAATTCACCACTATTGAAATAGCTATTGACTTTCCAGTTTTTTAAAATGACAGAATCTTGTTGTTTCCTTCTATAAACTGAGGATCAGTGTACTGTTCAGCTCTTCAATACCATTTACTGCTCCAATGTAAATATAATTTTACACTTTTATGTGAGTTTGCGCGCGCACGTTTGTGTGTGTATATATATATATCTATCTGTCCAGTCATGTCTAATGATAATACATTCATCACATAGATAAATGAAAATATATAACAATTGCATACAAATTATGTGCAATGATATACACACTGGCTATGCCAGTTTTCTCCTTTTAGTTCTAAGTCACAAACCCAATCTAAAGTGATCTTACCTATAATTTTTCAGTTGTATTTTTCTATGCACTTCAATGGATAGTATTACAATGAAAAAAATCTGGAATATTTTATTTGAACTTTGAAATCTACTACTTCATATTTAATCAAATGGGTAGTATTTCTAATAGTGCTGAATAGTATTATCTTCTGATATGAGACCAAATCCTGGAGAATCTCTGACCTAGGGATGGGAATGTTTGTAGTGAATGATCCATTGTGAAATTCTATATATAGTCCTCTTTTACCAGGGCCAGATTAAGGGGCTCCAGGGACCGAGGCTACCCACTTTCATGGACCCCTCTGCCCCCATTCCCGTGCCATGGTGACCAGGCTAGGGGCAGGATGAGGTGACACTCGAGCACGCTGCCAGCGTGGGGCCACCTGGCAGAAATGCAAATTGTGTGGGACCAACACTGGCATGCAGTGCTAGATGGGGACCATGGTCCACAGCACTGCCGCCCAACAGAGCTGTCAATGCACTGAACAGGAAACACTTCAGCTAAAGGCTGAGTGCTGCCTCTATAGTTGCCTTTCTCACCGATGGTCATAGTAGTTCAGATAAAAAGATTTATGTAATAAAACATTGTGCTCAAAAATACTTGAGACAACAAGCAGTAAGCAATGGTGTTCTGGGAATTTGGCAGCTAACTTTTTGAATTATTACAGTGAGCTCAACAGATTTGTAAAAGCAGTCATTTATGGTAAAGCAATTCACTTTTTGCTCAGCTGTCTTCATTCAATGTGGCATGGTTAATGTATTATTTCATTGTGCAAGCTGCATGTCTGTGCAGCATTGTCCTGTGACCCAGAAAGGCAGCTAGTGGTTGAAATGTCAACACACCGATTCACTATTTGAAATGCAGGAGAGTCTCTGCTTTGACCGCTTTGCTGTGGGTACCTTGAAAATGTTTTGAACTTCTTATGGAGTCAAAACACTGAAAGGTGAAATTTTTCTGCGCCGCCCTTGATACAGGAGACTGGGGATCCAAGCCTGGTTAGTACCTACCTACCTTTCCAGTAGGGGTCCTTGGGCAAAAGACCCCCTAACGCCTCACGTGCCTACCTCGAATGTGAGAGTGACACGAACTACGAGAGTCGTGCCGGCTCTGACGTCGCCCGGATTAACAAGGTCTGCACCAGATGTTGGGGAACCAGGACAATCTGACAATAAGTGGTCTACTGGAACAAACCATACATGGATGAGAAAAGACAACCTGGAATTGATGAAATGCTACTACAACAGTAGACCTAATGAGAGGGGATATATGAAACATATGAGGGAACTAGGGATGGACAAAAGACCTACATCCACACTAACTGAGAAACAGCTAGTTACCCACCGCTTCAACATAGTAAAGAGGAAGCTGCTCTCACAACTTGAGACAGACCAACCCCACATTACATCCCAGACTCAAGAAGAAGACCCAGAAGAACAACTCGATGTGCAGCCAACACCTGAAGCCGGAACTTCACTGCCACCCCCTCCATTACAGAGCACAGAAGCTGATATGAGGCATAAGATCATGGCTAAACTCACTACAGTCAACCTGTGAGACCGATTACCAAGGCTCGTTGGAGAAGTACCACCAGATAGTATGCTAGAAGATGCCAATAAAGCCCTAATGACAATTCCTAGTACCACCATAACTCAAACCAATGAACTGGTATACGCTACAGCCTCTGTAATCCTGGAGATGCTTGGCTACACGATCAAGAAGAACAGCAGTACATACCCCCCACCCCGGAAAATGAGGTTGGAGGATAAGATCAAGGCAACTCGGAGAGAAGTTAGTCAGCTGGTGGAACTACAAAAGGGTGTAGAGATTAAGGATAAGACTCGGCTACTGAAAAAATACAAGGGCCTGACTCCATCTGAAGCCCTAGAGACTGCTAAACAAAGGCTCACAGCACTGGCTACCAGGCTAAGGAGATACACTAGAGAAGCAGAGGCCAAAAAGATAAATGACCTGTTCTCCAAAGAACCATCCAAGGTGTACTCCCAACTGCAGTGCAACAACACAATAACAGCAGAGCCACCAACAGCAGAAACTGAACAGTACTGGAAGAACATCTGGGAGAAAGAGAAGACTCATAACACCAGTGCAAAGTGGCTGCAGGACCTGAGAACAGACCACAGCAATCTCCCAGAACAGGAACCAGTCACCATCACTGTAGCAGACATCCAACAGCGGGTCAAGAACATGAAGAGCTGGACAGCACCTGGACCGGACATGATCCACACCTACTGGCTAAAGAAACTAACAGCAGTGCATGAACGCCTAGCAGCACAGATGAACCAGCTGCTAGCAGCAGGCTCCCACCCAGACTGGCTAACATAAGGAAGGACAGTGCTGATCATGAAAGACCCCCACAAGGGAACGGCACCGACTAATAACCTGCCTCCGCACAACATGGAAAGTCCTATCAGGCATCATAGTCGCCAAGCTACAGGACCACATGGGCCAGTACCTGAGCACAGCTCAGAAGGGCATTGGAAACAACACCAGAGGCTCAAAACACCAGTTGCTCATAGACAGAGCAGTCGCCCAAGACTCAAGGTCTAGACAGACCAATCTGAGCACAGCCTGGATTGACTACAGGAAAGCCTACGACTCAATGCCGCACACATGGATCTGTGAATGTCTGGCGCTATACAAAGTCAACAGGACACTAAGGACCTTCCTTAAGAACTCAATGGGACTGTGGAAGACAACACTTGAAGTCAACTCAAGACAGCTTGCACAAGTGGCCATCAAATGCGAGATATACCAAGGTGATGCGCTGTCCCCGCTGCTGTTCTGCATTGGCTTGAACCCCCTCAGCCAGATAATCACAAGGACTGGATATGGATACAAGTTCAAGAGTGGAACTACCATTAGCCACCTCCTCACATGGATGACATCAAGCTGTATGCTAAGAATGAAGGAGACATTGACTCGCTAATCCATCTGAAATGGATCTACAGTGAGGATATTGGGATGTCATTTGGACTGGAGAAGTGTGGCTGGATGGTAGTAAAGAGAGGGAAGGTAGTCAAGACTGATGGGGTGGAACTACCAGCAGGCCACATAGCAGACATACGGACCAGCTACAAGTACCTTGGCATCCCACAGTCACATGGGAACCACGATGAGGAGGCAAGGAAGACAGCAACATCCAAGTACCACCAAAGGATAAGACAGGTCCTGAAGAGCCAGCTCAATGGGAAGAACAAGATCCACGCCATCAACAGGTACGCCCTGCCAGTCATCAGATACCCTGCCAGTATAGTGAGCTGGCCAAAGGAGGACATGGAGGCTGCCGATGTGAAGACCCGGAAGCTTCTCACAATGTACGGAGGTTTCCACCCTAAATCCAACACCCAGAGGCTGTACACTAGCCGGAAAGATGGCGGGCGGGGTTTGGTGAGTGTCAAAGCCACTGTCCTGGACAATACCCAGAGCATCCAGGAGTACATCAGTAAGATGGCACCCAAAGATGAGCTGCTGAAAGAATGCCTAAGGCAGCAGCAGACATGGGAGGAAGATCAAGCAGAAGAAGTACCATGGCAAGACAAGACCCTGCATGGGATGTACCATCGACAGATAGCTGAGGTGGCTGACATTGGGAAATCCTACCAGTGGCTGGAAAAGGCTGGACTAAAGAAAAAAAAAAAGACAGCACTGAGGCACTGATCATAGCAGCACAAGAACAGGCACTGAGCACCAGATCCATTGACGCAGGTGTCTACCACACTAGACAGGACCGAAGGTGCAGACTGTACAGAGAGGCCTCAGAGACAGTCCAACGCATAGTGGCAGGATGTTAAGATGCAGGCAGGAACAGCATACACTGAACGGCACAACCAAGTAGCTGGCATTGTGTACAGGAACATCTGCACAGTGTATGGGCTAGACCCTCCCAAGACCAGATGGGAGATGCCACAGAAGGTCATGGAGAATAACAGGGCTAAGATTCTGTGGGACTTCCAGTTCCAGACAGACAGGCAGGTACTGGCCAATCAACCAGACATTGTGGTAATAGACAAGGACCAGAAGACAGCGGTGGTGATAGATGTAGCAGTGCCAAGTGACAGCAACATCAGGAAGAAGGAGTATGAGAAGCTGGAGAAGTACCAGGGCCTGAAAGAGGAACTAGAGTGGATGTGGAAAGTGAAGGCCAAAGTGGTCCCAGTGATGGTAGGAGCACTCGGGGCTGTGACTCCTAAGCTGGGAGAGTGGCTCCAACAGATCCCAGGAACAACATCAGAGCTCTCTGTCCAGAAGAGTGCAGTGCTAGAAACAGCTAAGATACTGCGCAGAACCCTCAAACTCCCAGGCCTCTGGTAGAGGACCCGAGGTTGAGGAAGACATATACCACCCATAGGGGTGAGAGAGGAATTTTTTTTTACTTATCTCACAGTATTAAGCATTGACTCTGAGTAACAAACAAAGCCATGGTGAATTCAGACTAATGTAGTTTGTGCCACAAAAATGCATTTCTGTCAGACAGCATGAATTCCCCCATGTTTCTGTAAGATTCCTCACACTGCATTGCACCATGAGTGATTTAAGGTGATGGCATTGTATACAAGCAGAGCCATCTAGAACAGCTGTCTTTAATTGCTTGACTGCTGTTGAATTTTAAACAGAGTATACCTGTCCTTTTGTGCTGCCTGCCTAATTATAACAGGTGTGTCTTGTCATTCTCTTAACTGCAGCATCAATGGAAAACTGCCTTATGGCTACTGAAGTGAAGAATCAGCAACAGAAAGATTTGATTTCTGACAGCTTTTCTACTGTTAAATCCTGTTTTTAAGGATTTAGAATTTTATGGTCATATTTCATTCCTAGCTAAGTCTTAGTGTAAGAACACAGTTTTTGGTTATTGAATGTTTCTAGGTTTTAACTGCAAAAAAGTAGCAGTAACTTTGTGTGTGTGCTCACATCCATTTTTAAAATGATTTTATTTAGTAAATTGAAATGTAAGGTAACAATGCTGCATAGAAGATTTTTTATTCTTTATAAACAAAGGCAGTTTATTGCAGTTGCACATGCCCACGTTTTCAATAATAAATATTAAGTAGTCATAGGTAACTTCTGTATAATAATTTCACTGACGCAGTAAGTGTACTTTTACTCTAATAGCAACAGTTGGCAAGTATTATCAAATACTTTCAAAGTCTTTCACTATTCTCAGAAGTACTGAGCAGGGATTATCCCTTAAGGTCAGACAGGTATCTCACATATGAAAAACTGGAAATTGAAAGGGGAAAATAGTAGTGGTAGTCTTCAGCCTCTGTCCTACTATGTTTACTTTCTAAGGTAAACTAACAATAAGAATATATTGAAATTTTTCTGTTCTTGGCCATATTACATATAGCGGGACTTTAATATTCTTGTTTGCTCTTTGGGGTTAGACTCAATATTTGTCTAATGGCAAAACACCTAAAAAGAAATTAGATGACTTCTAAATTGTATAAAACTTCCCTTATAAGGGGTGGAATCCCCTTCACTCATGCCATCTCAGAACGCTGAATTATGCTTTGGACTTCTAGCTTTTATGCTAAACTTGCTATATTAATGTAAATAAAATACCATTTTAAAACTTGAATGTAAAAAGTTATGCATGAAATACATTACAGGCATGCACAGGAATTTAAATTCCTTTTTTTTTTTTTGAAGGGCACATTCTTTGTGTGTTTGCCTTGTGGTCCTGCCAGGGCCCCAGGGTCTAGAGGAGCTCTGTTCTTCCCTGCCAATTATTGGGCATGCTTCTGCTTGTGTACCTTCTTATAACCCCTCTTTGTGCACATGTCTGACAGTCAGTATATTTATAAACATTATCTAGTCAGAAAGTTTTCCAGAAAACATGTTATAAAGATAGCTTATTAATGTAATTCTAATTTTGGGAGGCATGCGTAGTGCATTGTGTTTGATGTTAACACCTTTGTTTCATCTAATGTGTTGAGTTTTTAATTTAAAATTACATGGTTTTGTTGGGAAGCTTACTGCGGTCATGTCATCACTTGCAAAATGGTGAATGAGTATAAACTAGAAATATTTAAATTATATATAATTGCTAGGTTCTTGACAACAATTTAGTTTGCTCTAGGGAGAAGGAAAGAGAAAAAAGTGTTCATTAGGGCTCAGGGATTCAATCTGATATACTAAAAGGAATTGGATTATTTGGTTTACAGTGTCCTTATCAGATTCAATTTCAGCCAGAGATAATTAAGGTCTCGTCAAAGCCATGTGCATCATTAACAGGCACACAGAAAGACATGGCTCCCAAGAGTTCAGTAAAATGATATGGAACAATGTGGAGTAGCTGTTCAGATATTTAACTGGTATTACATAGATTTTATTAGAATTAGTATTGTAGAGTGTTTCTTCACCAATATTTGTTCATTAATTATATTATTTTTCTTAAAACAAGTTACTTTGAGTGCTAGAACTTCAGTAATTCCTCAATGCGTTTGATTACTGTGGAGTACCTCTCTAAAACTCTCAACTTTTCCCTGTACAATTCTTTATAACTGTAGGCCTCGATTAGATTTTAAAGACTTTTTTTATGCAATGAACAACATTGGAGCTTAAAACAGTTTGGAAATGTTTGATTTCATTACTATTTAAACCTAGCCCAAGCTGTATTAGCTGGAGAAATTCACTAATTTACCCTTCAGTTCACCATCTTAGCACTGACCATTGTCACCAAAGTCAGTCAACTGATTTGTTACCTATATGTTGAAAAGACTGTTGTCTGGCAGTACTTTAGGGGCTCTCCTCATTTGTCAAACAAAGAACCTAACACAACATCATGAGCAAAGAGCTTCCTACATGATGCAGCACAGGATGGACTTAGTTCTGTTTTCTTCTACACAGATGATCTGCTGAAAGTCCGGGTCCTTTATAAAATAAGTCTATGAAAGCTGTTTCTTCTTTAGCAGGAAGACAACAGGAAAAAAAATCCCCTGTGATAATCAGGAGTTGTTTCAAGTCCATTGTGAGTTTAGAATTTAGAGTTTACACTTTAACTGATTTTATGGAAAGAATCTGTTTTCTAAAAAAAGAAATCACAACTAAATTACAACAAGAACTTCCAGAGGATATAGTTTTTTTGGAACTCATATGAAAACTGTAATAATTTTGTGAGAGACTTGATACCTCGAGAAAAGGTGCTGTATATGAGACAGAAGAATAGGTAGACCTAGACAAGATGCCTCTTCTTGATTTAGTCCTAAGTGAAGTACAGGATTTGGTTCAAGAGGATGTTGTGAAGGCCAAAGCTATAGCAGGGTTCCAAAAAGAACTAGATAAATTCATGTAGATTAAGGTCCATCAATGCTATTAGCCTGGCTAGGCAGGGATTGCTGTATTTCAGTGGCTGGGAATGTCTGATGGTTCACTTGATGATTACTGTTTTTTCATGCTTTCTGAAGTATGTGGCATTGGCTACTGTCAGAAAACAGGATACCGAGTTAGATGGGCCATTGGTCTGAGCCAGTATGACCACTCTTATGTTCTTATAATATCCTTTTAAAAAATATAGATTGTGGTCTAATAGGATTTGTATAATCATGATGTGGTAACTATATTCCTAGGGATGTCTGTAAGAAGAATTCACATCAACAGGTGCCTGTCTTTCTATGGTAATCTGATTATTGTGTTGAAATTACAAGTGGCATTTTGGACTTGGTTACATTAAAGGTTATATGTGCTCCTTGGATTTGAAATTTCATTTTGGAGCAGGAGGTCCGAAGGGTTGGTTTCATTTATTTAATTACATTGTACAAGACTTGGGTAATAGTTTTAGATTAAAGTATAAAAACCCTTCTTCCAGGCAAATATGTCATATAGTTTGAAGTAGTAAATTGCTAAATTCTTTAACATTTCTTTCACATGACAGAATGATATAGAGATGTGAATGGAAAGGAAATGATAGAGTTCAAGCTTAATATTAAAATAACAACTAATGAACTGAAACATACATTTTTAATTTTAACAACAGCAGACCTTTCTGAGAAGACATAAACATAATAATGAAAGAAATTGTTCCTAGATAGCCTTTTTACTTTACCTTTTCTTTTTTAAGTTGCACAATCTTATTATTTTTGAGAAGGAAGTTGGGTTGTTCTAAATCAAGTATCTTTTTAAGAAATTATTTGGTTTGAAAAAGATTTTAGTGCAGTCAGACTAATTAATCATTTCTATATTCTCTCTAATTAGGTAAGTATGTAGCTATCTTTAATATTTTCCTTGTCTTATATAAACCAGTAATAAAAAAAATATTTTACCTGGGTCATATTGCACTTGTGGGTATCATATAAAGTTTAGAGGAGATGTGTAAATGTGACAAGAGATCATACATGTATACAGAATAATTTCACTGTGGAATACTATCGATATATCAAATGGGACAACTCTTGTTGTGTTGTTGATTACTGGATGCTAAAGAATATGCTAGACTACTAAAACAAGATAATGAGTAGTAACAAAAATAATGTGTAAAGTTGTCAGTTAAGTATTTACATGCTATGAACAAATTTGATGGCAACTTTGTTAACAATAACAAAGTTGCCATTCAAAGTCATACTTAGCAAAGTAAAAAAAAAAAAAAGTCTGGGAAAAAAATGACACTGAGGAAAACACAATACAGATAAAAACAAAACACGTCCCAGAATAAACCACATCTCTGTTAGCCATCAGTTCTTAAATTAATTGGGTAATAACCTTTTTTCAAATAGACAGAGGCATATATGAATTTCGTATTCTATCTCAAATTCATGTCGGGTTTAAGTTAATGTGCAAATCTAAAAGGAAATGAGAATTTAAGCAAACCCCTCAATACTTAAATTTTTTCATATAGTATAATAATACCACATCAAGGAAATGAATACTGAAAGAGCCTATGAATTCAATTTGCATCTATAGCCAAATAACAGATATAGCCTTTTTACATTTTTCAAAGCAGCATATTCTTAAAGTTAAAAGCTAGCAAAATCAGAGTGTAAATCTTGCAATAGATCCTTAAATTAATAGAACTGAGATGATGATGTTGGTGTTGATAAGGTATCAGTGTTATGTCTATTATAATTTTAGTACTAAGCAAAAATTAGGGAGCTCATATGGAAAACAGACATTAAAAGGCCTGAAATTGACACTTGAGGTTGTTCAGTTTCCCTATAAAATAATAAATAATAGTCCTACATTGTTTTTTGCTTTTCTGCTGCAGTGCAAGGAGATGAGAGCACAAGTTATTAGCAAATCTTACTTGCAGACATGTTAATTTCATTTGTAATAGCCATGAAACAATAAAGATGTAGAAGATATTAAGCCATATTAATTTTAAAGAACACAGTAGCGAATTAATGCTACTTTATGGTAGAAAACTGAAAATACTGTATAGAATTGTAAGGATTACTTTTTTCAGGGTAGAACTCTCTTAAAGCATGTTTACACTAAATCTGAGAGCAAGCCTTCCACTCCAGGTAAACAATCTAACACTGGCAGGGCTCTAGCAAGCACCCTAAAAATACCAATATGGTTGTTCCATCTTGGGCTGTCAAGTCTGGCCTAGCTCAAGAGCAAATTGGAATATTCACATTGCTATTTTTATTATGCTAGCTTGAGCTCTGCTAATGTGAATCTGTCAAAATCGGCTGGTAGGTTCACTCTCAGCTGCTGTGTAGACATAACCAAAGAGCTTGCTTCTACAACCCTTGTCATATTGATTAGTACTTACCCATATTGTCCCAATAAGGTTACTTGCCTACATGCTCAGGGTCTAACTGATTGCCATATTTGGGGTCAGGGAGGAATTTTCTACCAGTCAGGTTGGCAGAGACCCTGTAGGTTATTCACTTTCCACTGGAGCATGGAGCATGCATCACTTACAGGTTTAAACTAGTGTATACGGTAGATTCTCTGTAATTTGTAGTCTTTAAATACCATTTTGAGGACTTCAGTAAGTAAGCCAGAGATTCTGGGTCTGTCACAAAAGTGGCCAACTCTGCGGCTGGCTTTGTGCAGACTACAGACTAGATGATCATGATGGTCCCATTAATCTCTAAACAAAACATGCTACTCAATGTCAGGGATGGTTGAGGAAACATGATCTGAATCTGGAGCATTCTGCAATTTTATTAATCAATATGTACAGCACTGTCTGTATCAGAGGTTGGCAACCCCTGGCACATGTGCCATGAGTAGCACGCTGGCCAGTTTGGAGCAGCACAGGGCACCCTCTGGGGCTCTGCCGAAAGTGCAGTTCCTGCTGCTGGCCACAGAATCATAGGGTTGGAAGGGACCTCATGAGGTCATCTAGTCCAACCCCCTGCCAAAAAAGCAGAACCACTCCCTCTAAATTATCCCAGCCAGAGTTTTGTCCAGCCGGGCCGTAAACATCTCCAAAGACAGAGATTCCACCACCTCCCTAGGTAGCCCATTCCAATGCTTTACCACTCGCCTAGCAAGAAAGTTTTTCCTAATAGCAAGCCTCGACCTCCCCAGCTGCAACTTGAAACCATTGCTCCTTGTTCTGTTCTCTGTTACTACTGAAAACAGCTGCGCTCCGTCCTCCTTGGAGCATCTCTTCAAGTAGTTGAAGGTTGCTATCAAATCCCCACTCAGTCTTCTCTTCTGCCGGCTAAATAAGCCTAGTTCCTTCAGTCGTTCCTCATAGGTCTTGTGCTCCAGCCCCTTGATCATTTTCGTTGCCCTCCACTGGACTCTTTCTAATTTGTCCATGTCCTTTTTGTAGTGGGGAGCCCAAAACTGGACACAGTATTTCAGATGTGGCCTCACCAGTGCTGAATAGAGGGCAACGATCACATCCCTCGATCTGCTGGCAACACTTCTTCTGATGCAGCCCAGTATGCCATCGGCCTTTTTGGCAGCAAGAGCACACTGCTGACTCATATGCAGCTTCTCATCCACCATGACCCACAGGTCCTTTTCTACAGTGCTGTTACTTAGGTGATCGCTCCGCAGCCTGTAGCAGTGCATGGGGTTTTTCCATCCCAAGTGCAGAACTTTGCACTTGTCCTTGTTGAACCTCATGAGATTTCTGTTGGCCCACTGGTCCAATTTGTCAAGGTCTCCCTGAATCCTGTCCCTGCCCTCTAGTGTGTCTACCATGCCCCCCAGCTTGGTGTCATCCGCAAACTTACTGAGTGTGCAATCTATTTCATCATCCAGATCATTAATGAAAATGTTGAAGAGAACTGGCCTCAGGACCGACCCCTGGGGCACCCCACTCGTTACTGGTTGCCAACTAGACATGGAACCATTGATTCCTACACGGCGAAACCGTTGATCGAGTCAGTTCTCTATCCGCCTTCCAAGCCACACATCCAACCAATACTTTCTTAACTTGCTGATGAGAATGCTGTAGGAAAGCATATGAAAAGCATTGCTAAAGTTGAGGTATGTCACATCAGTGGCTTTTCCCGCATCCACAAATCCACTCATCTCATAATAGAAGGCGATGAGGCTGGTCAGACATGATTTTCTCTTGGTGAATCCATGCTGACTATTCCTGATCACTCTATTTTCCTCCAAGTGTTTCAGGATGGATTCTTTGAGAACCTGCTCTATGATTTTTCCAGGGACTGAGGTGAGGCTGACAGGTCTGTAATTCCCCGGATCCTCCTTTTTCCCTTTCTTGAAGATAGGCACTATATTTGCTTTTTACCAGTTCTCTGGCACCTCTCCCGTTCACCGCAAGTTTTCAAAGATGATGGCCAGCGGTATTGCTGTCTCATTGGCCATTTCCCTCAGCACCCTCAGATGCAGGTCATCCAGACCCATGGACTTGTGAGTGTCCAGCTACTTTAGGTAGTCCCTAATCTGACCTTCCATCACCAAGGGCCTCTCTTCTTCTCTCCAATCTGCCCTATTCAGTGTAGTGGGCTGGGAGCTGGCCCTGCCTGTGAAAACTGAAGTAAAATAAAGCATTGAGCACTTCAGCTTTTTCCTCATCCTCCATCACAAGGATACCTGTCCCATTCAGTAAGGGACCGACATCATCCTTGATCCTCTTCTTGTTATAAACATACTTATTAACCACTTCCTGTTATCCTTCACATCCCTTGCTGGCTGCAACTCCAATTGTCCATTGGCCTTTCTGATTTTATCCTGCAGTCCCAAGCAATATCTTTATATGCCTCCTTAGTCATCTGTCCTCCAAGCTTCCACTTCCTGTAAGCTTCCTTTTTATGCTTTAGCTCAGTGCAGAGTTCTCTGTTAAGCCATACGGGGTGCCTTCCACGTTTGCTGTTCTTTCTGCTCATTGGAATGGTATCTTCCTGTGCCCTTAGCAGGGTTTCCTTAAAATGCAGTGAGCTCTCTTGGATGCCTTTCCCCTTCAGATCAGCCTCCAAGGGATCCTGCCCATCAGTTCACTGAGGGAGAAAAAATCTGTTTTTCTAAAGTCCAGAGTCTGCTTTTTGCTTCTTTCCTGTTTTTTCGTTATTCAGCATCTTGAACTCTGTCATCTCATGGTCACTGCTGCCAAGGTTGCCATTCACTTCTCTGTCCCCAGTCAATTCTTCTCTGTTTGTGAGCAGCAGGTCAAGAGGTGCATGAGTACTGAGAATGACGCTGCTCTCAGTGCCACCTCCTAGCCACACCCTGCCACCAAGAGTGGTCAGAGTGGCAATGTTCTTAGGGGCTGGAGGCTATTTGGCGGTGCCACTGAGAGTGGTATTGCTCTCTGTGGTGCCTCAGTTCTCACTCCCAAGAGCAGCACTGCTCTCAGAGGTCGGGAGGGGGGCGAGAAAACTTGCTGAGAGGAGCTGTCTGTATCTTCTCTGTAATCTTGTATGCAGGGGCCTCACTGGGGTGGGGAGGGACCCGGGGCACAGGCCCAGGCATGTAATCGAAATAGCTGGGTCCTGTTGTTTCAAAATAACAGTGCGTCGTGTGGACATGCTGCTTCTTATTTCGAAACAACCTCTGTTGTTTCGAAATAAGAAGCCTGTGTGGACATACCCTGAGAGAACAGGGTTTGTTTAGTCTAGAAGAGCGGAAACTAAGGGTATGTCCACCCGTCTCTTTTATTTCAAAATAACACTGGTTATTTCGAAATAAAAAAGATTAGGTCCACCTGATGTTTTCTTATTTCGAAATGACAGGCTCTGTCATTTTGAAATAAGAACCGTCATTTCAAAACAGCTTAAACCCCATTCATTTCGAAACTACTGTTATTTCGAAATGGTTATTTTGAAATAACACCATTTGGACATGTTGTTTCGAAACAACACCATTGTTTCAAAGCAGTTGTTTCAAAACAACATGTCCAAATGGCGTTATTTCAAAATAACAGTTTCAAAATAACAGCTGTTTTGATAGCAGGTTTTCCCTTAATTTGAATTAACATTTTCTTAATTCGAATTAACTTATTTTGAAATAAGGACTTTATTTCAAAATAACTTATTTTGAAATAACATTGTATGTGTGGACATAGCCTAAAAGGGGACAGCATAGCAGTTTTCAAGTACTTAAAAGGTTATTACAATGACAAGAGAGAGAAATTCTCCTTGTCTTATCATCATCATTTAAGAAGTAGTGGGCTTAAATTACAGCAAGGGAGGTTTAAATTGAGCATCAAGAAAAAATTCGTAACTGTCAGCGTGATTAAACACTGTAATAAGATAGCTAGAGAGATTGTGGAATCTGCATCATTGGAAATTTTTAATAGCAGGTTAAGCAAACACCTCTCTGGGATAATCTAGATGACCATCATGCCATGAATGCAGGGGACTGGATTCAGTGACTGCTTATAGTCCCTTCCAGTTCTGTGATTCTATGCTTCTATGAAAGTAAAAGATAGAAAAGGCTTCTTACATCCACTAGTGTGTTCTCCTGCAAATTCAGAATTTAATCAAGCCCCTTAGCCACTGTTGGATACTTTTGCAGTCAAACTAAAGGGATTTTTCACCAACAATGATGCAATTTGCATGAAGTCTAACAAGTACATGTCTAACATGTATGTGCCCATTTTCCAGCACCTTCCAAGATGCTTTTCCCAGACTGAAAGAGGTTTTTTTTTGTATTTGGGGTTTTTTTTTTTAGCATTCCTGTTTTTAAGGGTTCGTTTCCTTTTTCATTTTCTTTTTTTTTTTCAGTCATATTTCTCTGGTTTATGGTATTGATAATTTTGGACATGAAATTTTTCCACCCATATTCTTTGCCAAGTATGTTTAGAAGCTACATTATTTTAGGAAGCTTGGACAAAACCTCACAATGCTTCTGCAATATCTTGTTCGTTTGATATTATCTAGCTAGCATGAATTCCAGTTTTTCTTGAATTAACCAAGAATGGTTGTCGTTTACTACCATTTTGACTCTCCATCCTGGATTTAACTTGTGAATTTAAATAGATGTTCTCAACCAGAATTCAGCAGAAACCTTATTTTTAGAGCCCTGCAGATCTGCTGGTATCCACGGCAGATCTGCAGGTATCCACATCCACAGCTGTAGCTGCTGCTCTAATCTGTGTCAGCAGTGCACAAGGGAACAAGAGAGTGCTCCAGCCAATCATAGCTCAGCTCTAACTGTAGTCTGCTAGCCATTTGGAGTCTCAGTCACAGGAGGCTGGGGCTTGGAGAGTTACCACTCTCTCTCAGTCAGTCAGCATGCTGGCCTTTGATTGGCTCATTCCCCAGGACTTCCCTGCCTGCTTTTTCCTTTTCTTATTTGCAGTTTGCATGCCGTGCTGTCAATCAGAGATTTCATTGGTGGCCAAGGAAATCTGATTGACAGCACAGTGTGCAAACTGTAAACAAGAAAAAAAAAGTGGGCAGGGAAGTCCTGGGGAATGAGCCAATCAAGGGCCAGCATTGCTGGCTGACTGAGAGTGAGTGGTAAATGCTGACTGTGAGTCCAAGCTCAGTTGTGGATGTAGTTATGGATGTAAATAAAAACATGGCATGCAGATTGCTGACTGTATAGATACTGTCACTGAGCGAATGCAGATTGGATGTGGATCCACATTTTTGTATCTGCACAGGACTTTAATAATTTTTACAATCCAAATCTACTACCTAAAACAATACAATAATATGTTTTTAACATATTTTAATTCAGCAACAAGATTTTTACCAGCCTTTCATACCTTTTGTAATCTTGTTTAATCTTGTAATCAGTTTAATTTATTATCTTATTTTAGAGTATTATCCTTTGTTATAACACACTTACAACTCTGAACTGAACTACGTATTATAAAATTATATTGCATTGTATTGTATTGTGTGTTTAAGTAGAATTAAACAAATTCCCTTCAATGCAATGCTTGTTATGATTTTACTTTAGCATCAGCAGGACTTCTCTAACAGTGTAATTTACATTTGTATGATACAATATCCAGTTCTCCTACATTTCTATATTTATTTTTTTTAGTTTAGCTCTATAGCTTAATATAGGCCAAATGGGTGCTATCACAGGGTTTTCAAACAAACTGATGGATTTCTCAGCCAGACCTGCCCATCTGTTCTTCTTAATCCAAAACATTTGGCAAGCTCCAGGAACTCCCTCCCTTCACATGCCTTACCTTTTTCATGTCCATCATAAGATAGAAGTGACTGATAGAGATGAGACCTGAGAGACGGATAAGGGATTTCCCTTTCTTAGTAGTCTGCAGTTCTGTAAGATTGTGTTTCTGTTCCTTACAGCCTTCGAAGCAGACTAAACTGGTCAGTCACTGGCAGGGGATGTGTGGCTTTACCTCTGAAAAACTGCTAGCCTTTTGTTTTTTGCATTCAGGTAGGCAAGCCAGCCTGTCTGTGTGCAGAGCAGGTTTAAAAAACAAAACTTCAATTGATTTAAGCTGTCCACAATAGCTCATTTGATTTGCTGAGATAATCTGGCCTGATCCTGTGATTACACTTACTTCACTGCATTCATCCCTCTTTCCTATACTGTTTTTTTTTCAATTTCAAGCATCTGACCAAGTGGGATCTCTCCCATGAAAGCCTGTGCGATAAATAAATTTGTTAGTCTTTAAAAGTCTCACAGGACTCCTTGTTCATTTCCCCATAGTTACTGGGACTCTCTGGGCCTTCCCACTCTGCTCTCCCAGGCAGAGTCCTAACTGGGAGAGAAGAAGAAAGGAAAAGCCAAAAATTGTGTCTCCTGCACCTCTCTCCACTGACTGGGGCTGGACAGAGATTTGCACCTTTTGCGTCTTCTACCCCTCTCAGGTGGGTAGGTGAGGGAAGTGTTTCCTAAAGCCTTCATCCTCAAACAGGAGAGCTCCCTGTTTGCAGCAAAATTTTCAAAGGCCTGGCACAGTCAGTGGCCCAAGGACCAGAAGAGTGGCAGCTCCATTCACACCCATCCTGTGGAAGGAGCATAGGTTGAAGCACAATACAAAAGGGTCAAGGAAGCTTTGTGCCCATCCACTGGAGTCTTTGCTCACAGCCCTTGCTGTTGATTGTGGAGCAGCTGGCAAGTCCATCAACCTGTGGTCAGTCTGTGAACCTGAAAGCACTAAAAGGGATCTAGAATAGATGGAGTTTGGTGTGGAGCCCTTGAGATGAATTCCAAAGGGGCAGCCGTGTTAGTCCGGTTCAGCAAAACAAGCAAGGAGTCTTGTGGCACTTACAGACTAATGAATTTATTTATCACATCAGCTTTCATGGGAGAAAATCCCACTTTGTCAGATTTTTTTGAAAAAAGTGCTGAAGCTAATGTCTTAAAGGATACCAGTGCTGAAGTGCTGAAGCTAATGTCTTATGGGAAACAAGTCTGTGGGCTCCTTGTATCACTACTAAGTATAATTGAAAGCAGTGAGTGTAATAAAAGAAAGTTAGACCTAGGGGCTACATCTCAGTGAAGGTCTCTCTCTCCAGGAGGATTCTCAGGTTATACAGATGGTGGATGAATCCAGGCAGATTCAAATCAAGAACATTTATTACCCTGGATGTCAGCCTGGAGGGATGAGAGATGCTGATGGAGCCAAGGACTTATCCAAATTAGAGAGCAATACTGTCTAAACCAGGGAGAGATTAGGCAATCCATTATCATTTTTAAGCTCTGCTCTCATATTTGGCTCAACAGACAAAGAGGAGCAAGGTCTATGGTTCTTTAGTGTTAAGCTTACCTCCTGATGACTTGGGCAAAGGAAAATCTGTATTCATTCTGTTTCCTTGACATCCAAAACTCACAGAAGTAAATGCTGTACCACATATTAAGGTTTCCAGGACTGGGTTATAGAGAGAGGACTTTTATTTTGGACATTGTAGGTCAGTTTTACATATGAGAAGGTTATAATTTCACTTATTTGCAGCCATTTTTCTCCTAGCATTGGCTCAAAATGCACTTTAATTTGATTATTAAATTATGTTCAGAGCAATCGGATTAAATATATGCAATTTGCTGCTATCATTGACCCCTGGCTCTTACATAACTATGAGTTACTGATCTGTAATGATACTTTGCTGGCGTGAACCTTGTTTTCATGTATCTAGTAGAGCATTTCATTGCTCTGTCAGAAACTCAGCAGCTTAAAACAGTTTCAGTTTGAGCTATTCTGGAAACTACACAAATGTCATCGAGATAGTTGAATGTCTTCAGCTAACCAGTGGTGATGAATCCTTCAGATTGCTCTCAAATATATTAAATGGGATCTCTTGTAAAGCTAATAAAAAGATCTTTAATACTAAATACCTATATTAAATTAGTCCAATGGGGTAATTTGTTTCAAAACAATACCTTAATAAAATAAAACCCTGCACTTCAATTGTCATTATAATAATTGCATGTTAAGTATGGCTCTTTCTCTTCCCTGCTAGAAAAAAAAAAAAAGACAGGAATTGTAGGGAGGGTGGGTGTAGTTTAAAAGCCAATAAGGAATAATAATCTTTTTTTGTGATCCATTGTTGTTTAGTGCATCACTTCTAGTATAACTAATTATTTTTAAAGCGTATCTAAAAGAATAGAGCCCTTCATGGATACAAAATTTCTATCTGCATCTAACCCGTGATCCACTAACATAGTTTGTGGATATCCACAGATATAGAACAGATACCTGCAGGGCTCTACAAATGAGCCATAGTGCAATAGACTGGGTTTAATTTAAAGAAAAAAGACAGACATGACATTATCTAAAAAAAATAAGGGGCAGGAAAACAGTGCAAAATAAAATGCAACAACAAAACCATGTTGGAGTGTGCTAAGCACCCTGCATAGAAGTCTGATTGTAAGATAGGCAAGATGCAGGGGGGTAAACAAAACTTGGAGAAGGGGAAGCAAAACAATCTTTGCAGCAGAAAGGAGCTGGTAACCAACAAAAAGTGAGTCAGCTTTGCACTGTAGCATGTTAGAATAGGCAAATCCTGAAAAGAACAAAGTTCTTTGGAGAATATCTAGAAGAAAGACAGGGCAGTTTTTTGAGCACACAAGTTAGGTAAATATTTCAACTGATTCCCAGCTTGCCACCAATAAGGAAAAAGAAATTCTTTGGTGCAACTATAGAAATTCTTAATATGCCAGGCACTAGCTGTTGTTGTGTTATTGGAGTATCCTGAGAAGTGAAGTTCCAGGGACAAGTCCAATGCAAGGTCAGGATGCAAGACTGGATGTAACCAAGAAAGAGGGTATATGATTATAAAGTGGTTACCTTGTGACCTGTGTATGACTGAGACCTAATGGTTGTGAAGCTGTGCATAAAGAAGCTGGGTGAAATATCAGAATTTTTTTGACAGATTCTGCTTGTATTGTTGGCAGTGACCAATGGGAGACTGAAGAGAAAGACATTTGGATTGAAGCCAGAGCAGTTAGCTGGAGCAATGCAATTCTAATCTGTTGCTTTATGTGCCTAAAAGAAATCACACCCTATGCTAGCTGATTTTTATTGCAATTTGAGCAACTGCATCAAACTGTTGAGTTTGTGAATCGGCCCGCTGCTCTTCCTTCAGTTCAGGTTGTACCTGAACTTTGAAGTTGGCAATTAGTCATCAGGAGGAGATTCTTATAATAGGTTTGAGAATGCCAGTATGACCTAAAGCAGCTGACAGTTGTCCATTATAGGAGGAGAGGTTGCTTGGTAGAGTGGGCTAAACAGGAGGAAACTCTTTTACACCAGATCAGTTTGTAGCACTGATTTTGATACGACTGAATATCATTCAGGAAATTATTTTCTCGGGACTGGAATTCTGTGCATGTGCATGGGGAGGAGAGGGTATTATATTCATATTTGCCATTTCTTTTTCAATAGCTGCCACAGCTGTGAGAGGAGATTTATTCTAACCATCTGTACTCCACATTTCAAACAGTTACTAATACAGTTTTCAATTCTGTATACATTTGTCATAGTCTACAGCTTTTGTAGCATTTAGAATAAATTTATGTAAATATGTAGCTATGGCTTTAGAATTACATGTGAAAACTGGCATGCATGAAATCATAGAAGTTCTGAAAATTAATTGAGTGGTTCTGGAGTGAAAACATATTAATTTTAAGCTTTTTAGAAAAAGTCATTATTCTGATATAATTGAATTAGAAAATTTTGTTTGTTTTTTGGAATACTCCAAGTTCAGAGTCTCAAGAAAAGGCTACGCTGTTGGTGGTATCGCCAACTGTGTAGAATCAATTATGGGAGTTTGATTGTCCGTGAGGACACGCAATTGAACTCAGAGTAAGCCAGGTGTTGATTGAGTAAGACCTACCTGGCAAGAAGAACGGCACTGGTTAGACAGGAAGGCATTTCCTGTCAAATCAGTGCTGTGGGGACTCTGTGGTTAAGTAGATGGTAGGCAATTGGAGGGGGATACACAAGTTATTTTAAGTACTTTGCGTATCTCCCTTTGATTGTCACTGAAGCTGTGCCACAGTGTAGACCAGGGATGAATCTCCTCCAGCAAGTGACTGTTGCACAGCTTTATATTTTAGGAGAATTTCAGTGTGGAGAATTGATGCTCCTCTGAAAATATTGGGACATTTTCAATTTATGTTCATGACAGAAGATCACAGAGCCAGTACTTGTCTAATTAAAATAGAAGTTTGAAGCCCTCCAATTATTCAGCTTGCAGGTATGTGGTTTGTTTAATATGTATGCTTCACTTTGAAGGTAAATCAAAGTGCAATTCTGTGTGATGATCTACAACAGTGGATCTCAGTCATAGATACAAATATTGCTGGGGGGTATGGTGAGTGCTTTTTGGGGGTACATCAGCTCATCTAGGTGTTTGCCTAGTTTTATGACAAGCTACACAAAAAGAACTAGTGAACTCCCTATAATCTAAAATTTCATAGAAACAATGACTAGTTTATACTAAATATAATATTTATATTCCAATTGTTTTGTTTTATAATTATGTGGTAAAATGAGAAAGTAAGCAACTTTTCAGCAATAGGGTACTGTGAAACTTGTATTTCACATCTCTGTGCCCTAAATAGGAGAGGAACATTTGATTCTTAGTTTCTAATAAAAATTTGATTATTGCATGGACTACGTCAATAGTTTAAGCTTCATTGACTTCAAAGATTCTGGTTTTTTCTACATTAAAACCAAGTTTCTATCATTTCAATTGTCCTTGATAAAAAAGAGTTCTCTAATAAATGCAGTTGACAATGCTGTTGGAGGTTCAATTTCGTTTTTTAAATACCTCTTGAGAGGTACTTACAGCTTTTAAATTCTCTTGTATGGATTCCAAAGAAGTCTTCCCCTTAGAACTCCATGGACCATATCCATTCAGCTTTGCTTTTGAATGAGTTATAGCTTCCTGAATAGATTTACTTGAAATTTTCTCTGCAATTTGATCTACACTAGAAGACTCATTAGCAGTAACAGTGGGACTAGAAATGTGAATGATAGCTGCCATGAATTTGAAGTTCCTTCACTTAACACCATGGTCTAACTTTAAGGCTCAAGGAAAGCTACTGCTGCCTTAGCTTTTCTAGTGCTGTGGGAATGCCTGACACCATCATGCAAATATTCAAGCTAGGGTATACCAAGGCCTTGTACACACTAACAAGTTATTGCGGATAAGCCATCTTATTGCGGAAAAACAAGGCCACCATATACACCTGAATGCTCCTTGTTGCATTAAAAGTGCCCTGTTATACCAGAATAATAATAATAACCCCTGTGCGAGAGTCATAACACCTATTTATTGTGGAACAGCTCTTATGCTATAAAGTGTGCACAAACACTGATGGAATCTTCTTCTGCAATAAGTGGCCTCTGCAAATGTCCCAGAATTCCAAGCCTGACCACTCTGGTCTTCTGCTTGCACTCTGCTGCTCTGATGTGATTAGCTCCTCCCTCCTGTGAGTTCTAGGAACTTTTGAATTTTTTCCCTGTTTTCCTGGGGCAGCGTTGAAAAAGGGTGCAACTTGCTAGTCGCTGCAGTGAATGACAGCAAAGAAACACAGTGCCCCAGCGGAACTTGTAAGTTTACCCATAGTGCTCAGAGCTCCTCTCCTTCTACTTGGGGTTTCTAGTGCTGGAAGCAGACAAATGGCACGATGGGATAGGTGTGCACAATTCAATGCTTTTTCTTGCAGAAATGCAAAGAACGGTATGGACACTTGTTTGCATTATAAGAAGGGCAGTGTGAAAGTGCAATTGGACTATAAATACAACACATTTTTATAGCGCTAAGACTTACTGAAGAATTTTCTAGTGTAGACATTGCCTAAGAGATTAAAAAGTAAGTCTAGAAACTAACAGATTTAAAAAATGAGATCTTGAGCAACATTCATAAAGTGGTTGCCATGTTCACTGAACTGCAGTTCAGATAACAGGTTCATCAGCTTGGGACACCTGCTTCATGATAGTTTGACTACTAGAAAGATTAGGCTGGGTACAGTCTAGGATCTGGCTAATTAACTGAATTAATGTTCATGGGGTTGAAATTTATTTTCCAAAAAATTTAACTACTGGTTCTTAAACATACATATTGACACAATATCTTGCATGGCGTCTTCTAAAAGC
The DNA here is from genome assembly GCA_007922195.1 of Podocnemis expansa. Taxonomy (NCBI): domain Eukaryota; kingdom Metazoa; phylum Chordata; order Testudines; family Podocnemididae; genus Podocnemis; species Podocnemis expansa. Next base: position 3,513,045 of record ML682016.1, on the reverse strand, counting down.
TATCAGTTTATCTTAAGAAGACCTGTACAAGTGGAAATGCATGCCAATTATATAGCATTATAAGCTGTTGGAAATTATGACAGACAGACATTTTAATGTACATTGATTACATTATTTAATACAATTTCTCTGACTGGAGTTGGCTATTGCTTTGACTTTTGAGTTAAAATGTATGTTGTATCTTCTTGTAGTACATATTATAGCATTTTATGATTTCTAAAAGAATATTCCCTGGAGAAACCCTCTGTGATAATTTCTAAATAAGGCAGAAAATGGACAGAATTTTGGATCAGATTTTCCTGACTTTTGATCATTTAATTACATGACTTGAGTAATATAGCATACATATAACAAACAGTAAATTAAAATGAAACCTTAAAGAGACTCACCAGTGACTACAGACCTAACAACAGAAACATTAAAGCAGGCACCTATCCCTGCAACAAACAACATTGCCAACTTTGTCCACATATCTGCACAAAAGACACCATCATAGGAACTAATCAAGCTAGCTACTCCATCAAGGGCTCATTCACCCACTCATCCGCCAATGTAATTTATGCCATTATGTGCCAGAAATGTGTTCCCCCTTCCTGCTGCCTTATACATTGGACAAACAGGAGAGGCTCTGCACAAAAGAATAAATGGGCACAAATATGATATCAGAAATAACAACACTCAGAAACAAGTAGGGGAACACTTGAATCTTCCCTGATCCACTCCATCAATGATCTGTTAATAGCCATAATCAGACAAATGATGACAAATCAAAGTTTCAAAGGCAAACAGCAGAATTGGAACTCGTATGCAGAATTGACACCATCAGCTTTGGGCTAAATAGAGACTATGGGTTTTTTTCCGCATTACAACAGGTGATCTGACCTCATCTACCTTTATATGCTGTTTTCCACTGTTTAAATGTAAATTATTGCTTTGATTTGCTGTAACAGTCTGACCTGATCCTATGACTTCTACTCCTCTGCATGTATTTTGCTCCCATTCTGTAAGTTCCTCATCTTCAAGCGTCTGATGAAGTGGGATTTTCTCACAAAAGCTCATGCTATAAATAAATTTGTTAGCCTTTAAAAGTACCACAGGACTGCTTGTTTGTTTTAGTCAAAGTAACTCTCTTTTCTTTTAAAATGTCTTAGATTAATTAATAAGAATTGGCTGGAAATACATATTTGCATAAGATTGGAAATATTCACTTACCTCGTGGATAATATCTTGAATCTCTTGGGACTGGTAGACGTTTAAATGTGGTGAATAAGATTTTAAGTTATCTTGACTACATAGACTTGTGTGTCTGGGCGGGAGCCAAAGGCTGCATTGCTTAAGGAGAACTGTGTTTTGAACTCATGGTAACCAGTAACCTCTTATAGAACTGTTTGGTTGCTGGCTTGGTGTAATCTAATTATAGAATAAATCACCAGTTTGGGGGATCATTTGCCCTATTTTTTGTGCTTTGTTCTGACTGAGCATTCTCATTATAGCCCCATCAGCGACCACTGTCACACCTGGATACACTTGTGGCCCCTTTGTCTTTTTGCAGGCACAGTAAATTGTAGCAGCCTGAAGGCTGTTCTACCTAGGTTCAGGTTGAATAGCCTCATACATAGTCTGCACTGGGAGCCAGGGAGCCCAACATTGAAATTAATGCCCTGAGCCTCTGCTATGAAGATTAACCATATTCCAGGAATTAATGTTGAGGAGTTGGAATACATTTTCTAACAAGTTTGAGGCACAAGAATGGTTTGTTAAAGGAAGTAATATTTTCTGTTGACTCATGGGCTCAATGATGCTTCTATTCCAAACACTTTTGATTTGTTTGGGGGTTTTTTTTGTTGTTGTTTGTTGTTTGTTTGTTTTGCATCTTTCAACCAACAAATATTATCTGCCTTGGAATAATGGCATACCTCCAATTTCACAGTACATGATACTGTGATTTTGTTCTAACAGCTGTCTACTTATAGACGAAGAGAACCCCTGTGTATCTAATTCTTTTTAATGTTTGCAAAATATAATACTGTACAAATTATCTCTTTTGCCAAAGAAAATCAGAATTTTTCCCAGAGCAGAGTGCTTCACACGCTTCAGAATTCAGTCAAGACTATGTAGATATTATTACCCTGGAATACAGACACATCGTCAAACAGACAGTGCATGGCACACTGACTCGGTAATGGTTGCTTCCTACTCACTGTGATCAGAGACCCCTTTTTGCCTCTGTGTAGTCTCAGTGTGTTGTTTTTTTTAACGCTTATAATATTGGATGCTACATCACAAAGAACTGAATTTTTACATTTACAGAAGAGCTGTTATGGTTTATTACCAGTAGGGAAGGATCCTAAAACCAAACCAAAATATTTTTCTCGCAAGCAAGAAGTACTATGTACTGTTTATAGCATAAGCAAGGTGTGCCTATTCTAGTTTTTACTATTTTTCCTGTCCTCAAAGCAAGCTAGGGGTATGGCAACAGTATTAATAGATTTAATCTTTCCTCAACTCAAGGCTCTGTAAGTAAAAGAAGCCATCTGTACAGGACAGATGTTGGAATCCTGGTCTTATAAGCATTGTACTAGTACCAAAGTGAAGCTCACCTCGCCCTCATTTAAAAATCTTTGCTTGATCTAAAGATATGGCATTCTGTGTTGTCTTTCAATTCCATTAAACAATACTATACTTGTGATGATAGCACCTCTCCCATTCATTCATAGACTCATTTTAGCAGTGCTTAATTCATTTCTTCTTAATGTGTGGAGTTGATTGACTCATCCAGTGCCAATTAAAAAAAATAACACTGTTTTTCTTTCTGTGAGATGATTCTCCTTTCTGTAAATATATTTATCAGTGTCTACTGAATAGTTTGGGTAAACAGTGGGTTCAGCCAATGGATTTATAGTAATGGGTCAGCTGTTAGTTGTTATTTGCAGAATGTAAATGGTCACCTTGTTCACATGGTATCGTTTTTGCTCCTTGTCTATAGAAGTGAATCTTTTTAAACAGGAGGACAAGAAATCACTAATAATAATAAAAGAAAATACATTTGTTTTCATACTTAAACCCAGGTATTTTATGTAAAAGTCATTCACCAAATGTTTGTGCAGACAAGAAGTTAGTTGCCCAAGCTTAATATTACACAGAGCATATAAAAAGGGATGGAACATAGTCAAACAAAGTACCACTCAAGAACATTACTTGTTTTTGCAGTTTGCAGCTAACTCTGATCCTGAAGACACTGGTGCATGAAGATGAACTGTAGCTTTAGGAATGTATTAACAGTGTTAAAGGAACATTTTTAGTAACTTTAAATGGTGCAAGTGACTTTAAATACCAGAGAAAACAAAGTCAGCATTTATTAAACTGCACATATTGCAGTTCTTAAACCTTTACATTTTAGTCTTTCTTTTGGAATAATTTTTTTTCTCTAACCACAGTATTCTTGTCTTCAGATGGGTCTATGTATTTGAAATTGTTTTCAGATTTCAAGAAGAAAATTAAAGATGTTGGCACAGGTTGTCATGTATCAGGGTAGGTCTCCTTATTACTGTTGTTAGCAAAACCAGGTACCACATGTTATCTTTAATTTTCAGAACGTCTGGTATTGAGTGATAAATGTAAACTCTAACATGATTATTGCCCACACAGAAGTATCTCATGGGAGTCTTAAACCCAGCTTAAATATTTAAATGTATAATTGTATGCCTGCGTAATGTAAACTATTTTGGTTTCCTTTCCCATTTGTACTTGACTGATGGCCACTAAAAGTGAACTTTCAGAACAAATGTAGAACAAGTCAGGCATGGCTATGTTGTGTTGATAATATCAGCATGACAGATTTATTCTGAATTTTACCTGCAGCTATGTAAAATGTGAAAGTCTGAAGTGCTTTGTCTGAGTTATTATTATTGCTTGTAACAGCTAGTATTGCACTGTTTTCTCAAAGAAAATCAGCCTTGCTTGTACCAGAGGGGCAGCTGTGTTAGTCTCATTCAGCAAAACAAATGACGAGTCCTGGGGCACTTTTAAAGACCAACAAATTTATTTAGCTTATGATCTTTAAGGGGTGTAAGCCTTTCTTGTAATACACTTGTTGTCCTGCTGACTCCCAGCCGAAGCAAAGTAATTTACCTTCATAAAACTTTACTTATTAAGCATTTATCTGCAAGAATGCATGTGGCCTATTTTCTTTTACAGTATTATAAATCAATGGCCAAAAAGGCCAGATGGGCTAAACATTATGTTTATGCTGACTGATTATTAGCAACACTTGTTGGCTGGAACCAGTAAAGAGGGGTTACTTAAGTCACTCCAGATCTTTGTTTACAAAATTTCATTATTCTGGCATCTAAAAATAAATATCTTCTCTGGTCATATTGTATTTAGTTCAACATGTAAGTTGCTGAAGCAAGGCTTTTTGTTTCCAAAAAAACTATATTTGATATTTGTAGACCATGTAGTACAGTTATACAAATAGCAGATTGTGTCCACATGCTGCAAGCTGAGAAGAAACATATGTAGAAAGCTGTTTAATGCAATTTAATGTATGTTGATTTTATTTAAAACTTATCATTTCTGTTGTTAGCCTTCTGAATTGGCATTTGTCCAATAAGTGTTTTCTGTAATCATGAAACATATTAATTTAATGTATTTGCACCTGAAACCAATTTCAAAACTGCCACCTGTTAAGTATTGCCTCAGGATGTTAAGCAAATAAAGAAAAACAACTAATTTACATTCTAGTGAACCAACAATAATGTGTTATTATTTCAGTTTATTTTATTTTAGATCAGGCTTAAAGATTTCTGAGTAAGCATTTATTTTCAAAGATCTGTTATTATAATTAGATCCTGAATTCTTTGTAGTTAAAGGGAAACTTTTCATAAACTACATGAATGTATGATCAAAGGAGTTGCTTCTCTTTTTAAAAATTGTATAAAGAGACAATGTTTCTATAATGTCTGCAGGTTTTTAATATGTAGATGAAGGCATTTAGAATGTGAAGTAATGTTAAGGAGATTCAGTTTTCAGTCTGCAATGCTGAGCTTACTGCAAGCTATTTTTCATCTGTACTTCAAATGTTAAAAATAGCAAGATCATATATATCCAATGTATCGTTTTTAATACCTTAATTACATTACTAAAGAGGGTAAAGGAAAACAAGTGCCCATCACAGGAAGTTGCTCATTGCCTCAGCCTGTCAGTATCACTATGATATCCTCTCCCAGAACATGTGTACCCTGCTTCATCAGTTAGTTCATTTTTTAAGCACCTCAATCTTCACAGTTGTAATGTAGCGAAGTATTATCATAGGATTACAACATCCATTTGTTTACATTACAAAATGCTTTTCTCCATTTAAAACTTACTCTTTCTGACTAAATCCTCTGGATTTATTTATTTTTAAATATAGAAATAGCTCTTCTCTCCTGTCATATGTCAACATATATTGACATTTCCATTGAATTTTCCTTATGATTTAATTTAATTTTTACTTGTGTTGGTATAGGGTACATTCTTTGTATAGGTTTCTGTTAAATCTTTGTTCATTTCCAGAATTACAGTAGCCTTCACCCCTGCTGCAAATGAATCTTTTTATACTATTGGTTTAGGCTGGCAAACATGGGCAATACCATGCATCCATGATTTTTTCTTACAGTAGAGTATATGAGAAATTGTGCAGGCTGAACAGAGGGATAGGCTGCTCTGCAAATCATACACGGAGTCTGGTAGCACTTTTAAAGGCTAACAAATTTATTTATTTATTAATCATTGGCTCAAGAACAAACAGACCAGGTTCTCTTTGAACTGGGGTAAAATCAAATGTCCAAAACTTGAAATAAATTATTATATCATAGAATCATATCACAGAATCATAGGGTTGGAAGGGACCTCATAGGTCATCTAGTCCAACCCCCTGCCAGGGGCAGGACCACTCCCACTAAACCATCCCAGTCGTGGTTTGGTCCAGCCAGGCCTTAAACACCTCCAAAGATGGAGACTCCACCACCTCCCTCGGCAGCTCATTCCAAGGCTTCACCACTCGCCTAGTAAAAATGTTTTTTCTAATATCCAGCCTCGACGTCCCTAACTGTAACTTGAGACCATTGCTCCTCGTCCTGTCCTCCGTTACTACCAAGAATAGTCGAGCTCCGTCTTCCTTGGAGCACCCCTTCAAGTAGTTGAAGGTTGCTATCAAATCCCCCCTCAGTCTTCTCTTCTGCAGACTAAATAAGCCTAATGCTTTCAGTCTTTCCTCATAGGGCTTGTGCTCCAGCCCTTTAATCATTTTGGTTGCCCTCCGCTGGACTCTCTCTAGCATGTCCCTGTCCTTTTTGTAGTGGGAAGCCCAAAACTGAACACACTATTCTAGATGTGGCCTCATCAGTGCAGAATAGAGGGGAATGATCACATCCCTTGATCTGCTGGTAATACTTCTTTTGATGCAGCCCAGTATGCCATTGGCCTTTTTGGCAGCAAGAGCACACTGCTGACTCATATCTAGCTTCCCATCCACCATGACCCCCAGGTCCTTTTCTATAGTGCTGCTACTTAGCTGAATGTTCCCCAGCCTGTAGCAGTGCATGGGGTTTTTCCATCCCAATTGCAGGATTTTACACTTGTTCTTATTGAACCTCATAAGATTTTTATTGGCCCACTGTTCCAATTTATCTAGATCTCCCTGAATCCTGTCCTTGCCCTCCAACGTGTCTACTGTTCCCCCCAGCTTGGTGTCATCCGCAAACTTACTCAGAGTGCAGTCTGTTCCATCATCCAGATCATTGATGAAAATGTTGAACAGAACAGGCCCCAGGACTGACCCCTGGGGCACACCACTCATGACTGGTTGCCAGCTAGACATGGATCCATTGATTCCTACACGCTGAAACCGTTGATCTAACCAGTTTTCTATCCACCCTATAGTCCACCTATCCAACCCATTCTTCCTTAATTTGCCAATGAGAATGCTGTGGGAAACTGTATCAAAAGCCTTGCTAAAATCAAGGTATATCACATCAACAGTTCTTCCTGCATCCAGAAAACCAGTCATCTGATCATAGAAGGAAATGAGATTGGTCAGGCATGACTTACCCTTGGTAAATCCATGCTGACTGCTCTTGATCACTTTATTTTCCTCTAAGTGTTTTAGGATGGATTCTTTGAGAACCTGCTCCATAATTTTTCCAGGGATTGAGGTGAGGCTGACAGGTCTGTAATTCCCCGGATCCTCCTTTTTCCCTTTCTTGAAAATAGGTATAGAATCATATCATAGAATCATAGATTTATGGATTATGGATGAGGGGAAGCAGTAGATGTAACTGGTCTAGTAAGGCTTTTGACACAGTTCCACATGGCACTCACATAGATAAACTAGAAAAATGTGATCTTAGAGCAAATTATTATAAGATAGACTCACTGGTGGTAGAAATATCATACTCAAAGAGTAGTTATTACCAGTAGTTCACTGTCAAACTGGGACAGCTTGTCCAGTAGGGTCCCCCAGGAATCAGTCCTGGGGCTGGGGCCAGTAGTAGTCAAAATTTTCATTTTAAGGACTTGGATAGTGAAGTAGAGAATATGCCTACAAGTTTTATGGATGACACCAAACTGAAAGGGTTGCAGATACTTTGGAGGACAGGATTAAAATTTAAAATCACCTTGAGAAATTGGTTTGAATTCAGCAAGAAGGAATTAAGTAAAGATCAGTGCAAAGTATTTTACTTAGGAAGGAAGATTCAAATGCATAGCTATAAAATGGGGAATAAGTGATATGGTGGTAGTACTGCTAAAAAGGACCTGCGGTTACAGTGGATGACAAATTCAGTGAGTCAGCAACATGACATAGTTGTGAAAAAGGCTAATATCATTCTGTATGCATTAATAGGAGTGTCAGATGTAAGACATGGAAGGTAATTTCCTTGTTCTGCTCAACAATGATGAAGCCTCAGTTGGAATACTATGTCCACTTTAGGAAAGGCATGGACGAAATGGAGAGAGTTCAGAAGAGGGCAAAAAACCTGACCTATGAGGAAAGATTAAAAATTTGGGCATGCTTCCTCTTGAAAAGAGAGACTGAGGGGGAAGGGGCCTGATAGCTGTCTTCAGATATGTTAAGGGCTGCTATAAATGAGAAGTCTAGTCAGTTGTTCTCCATGATTACTGAAGGTAGGTCAACCAGTAATAGGCTTAATCTGCATCAAGGGAGATTTTGGTTAGATATTAGGATAAACTTTAACTTTAAAGGAAGTTAAGCACTTGAACAGGAATTCAAAGAAAGTTGTGGAATCCCCATTATTTGAGCTTTCCAAGAATAGGCTGTACACAGGAGTGGTCTAGGTTTACTTAATCCTCAGTGCAGGAGGCTCTGCACTTGATGACTTCTTGAGGTACTTTCCAGCTCTACATTTTTATTATACTATGATCATTTAGATTTTTTGTTGTTGTTGTTGTTGTTGTTGCCTTTATAGCCCCATTTGTGCATTGCTATGACAAGAGGTCAGACCAATTGCTGGGCAGTGGACTGTTCTTAATTTAAAAGCTGTTACCTTCATTGAAGAGGTTGACAAGTGTATTTCTTCAGTGAAAGAAAAGAAAAATATACTGTTATCACAACAATAAGGATGGTTAGATAGGCTTTTTTTTTTCCACTTTGTACAATGGCAATTTACTTATTGAAAATGAGTATATTATTAGGGTACATTTCAGTTATCAACATTTTTCTTATCTAGTGGTTTTGGCAAGAGTGACCTCAAAGCAGCAATATGCTATCATGCAGTACGACTAATTGGTGTAAAATATCAAACATATAGCCTTCCCAATCTCCTCTACAGTTTAATGAATAAATAATTTTGATATTTTTAACTAACAACTTTGTTGTTTTGGTTTACAAATCCATCTGGTCCAGTGTCTACAGTGTCAGTTAGATGATGCATTTTAATATATGCAGCTGAAACAGATGACTGGAGGGACTTGAGATCCTGCAGAGAATCAAGGAAATCAGCAGTACAATACATTATCTCCTTCAGAGAGTGATTTTACACAACTTGAAGACACGCCCAAGGCTCTGTCTCTACAGGACACATAAATCATGATTTAGACTTTTAAAAAAGCTCTCCTGTTTGAGCATAAGCTCAAAGAGAAGGGTACAGATTGGAATATTTAAATACTATAAGTATTTAATACTCAAAGGTTATCTGGGCTCATTTACATTCCAGGTGGAAGGAAATCAAAGCATGACTTGCCTGCATTTCTGTTCTTGACCATGGAATATGTGCCAAACTGACTTCCCATGTCTTCACAGGAGCCTAGTAATTACTGTTATTTCACAAAACAATGAGGCTCCCCTAATGACTGGTTAGGCAACATAATTTGCTGTAAGAAGCTAAAAGGTATCAAATCCATGCTGGTTTATATTCTAGGTTGGTTTTAGAAATCCACTGCACCAGGTCTGGTACAAAATAATGTTCTGAGAAGGACCCCTTCTTTAAAATGACAGTGACTTAGCTGGGACTATAGAAAACCTCCCAAAAACTTACTTGCCTATCTTTTTGTGATACTAGTTAAATGTTTACTGTTTACTTTTCAATTTCTTTGTGACTACAGTGACTTGAATAGAATTGGTACAGCAAAAAAAAAAAAAAAGGTAAAAAATTTATTAGGGAAGAAATGCCAGTATTTAAATCAGGGCTTGACAAAACTCAGGCACCAGATCACAATGTTGCCCAAAAGTTGCAGGCAGGTGCCTGGAAGCCAGGTGTGTTTAAAAAAAAAAAGGAGGTGGCTGTTTTTATTTTTAGTCACTAGAGGGAATTTCTCCATTGCATTTTTGCTGCAGAGCTAGGCAGCCCGGGTAAAATGCAGTGGTGGAGCACTTTCTGGTGACCAGAAAATAAAATCGCTGGCTCCTTTAGGGATTTGACATCATTTCTGCAGTGAGGGCGGAAAGGAGGAGGTTGGCAGCAAAGGTTATCCAAGCTAGGCGCCTTGCTCTGAAGCTGGGTGCCGAGCTGCGTGGCATTTTTGTTGACCCCTAATTTAAATAACTTAATATCTCCAATATTTAAATAAGCTAATTATGCACAAAATAATTTTAATTTTCCCAAAATTTCAATTCTTGTTATGAAATAGGCTTACCGAAATGTGTCTAAATCCTCTGGAACTATCAGTGAACATAAGTTTGTCACTAGCTCTTTCTCAATTCTTTCAAATTATGTCATGCTTCTCATGAAAATTAGATCTAGTCTGGTATCTGTATAACACAGGATACAGAATCGCACCGTTACCTTAGTGTTGATCTACTCTTCAGTTTTTCAATATCCTATTTTAAAAGTGAACAGCAGAACTGCACACAGTGTTCCACTGTCTGTCTAATGTATGCCATACACAGAGGTGGAATCACCTCCTCCCCTGTTAATCCATCCAAGGATTATATTGTCTGTTTTTGCCGGAGTATCCCTTTTAGTTTGGATCCTGATCGTTCTTATGGATTTTTATCACTTGTAGGAGTGAGTTCCCTAATCCAGATCAGTGTTGTGAAAGTTCTGATTCCTGGACTCAGTTTTTTAGTATTTGGCTAACTGTCATATCATTGTACTTGAAATTATAATGCATTAAGCTACTATGAAATATGATAGCATTATACACTGACATCAGAAGCAAAAGATGATGTATACAAACATTATAACAAATTGTAATAACTATTTTCAAAATGCTGTTTAGATTTTCTCTTTGGCTAGCTAGATGTTAACCTTCTCTGGCTTTTAAAAACCTTCCTTTTCATTTACTTAACATTGGATGCAAGTATGTCTTTTACTGAGGTTAACAAGAGCAGTAGATGCATTTATCTATTACTACACTTGGCTAGCTAAATAAAATTTTATGTAAGAAGTATTGATTTATAAAATGCACTACATGTAATTAACATTAGAATTGTCAAAAGTTTAAAATAATATTAAATTATCTCTTGTTTATAATCTGAAGAAACTAAATAATGGACAAGTTTCCAAATTAATAAGCTAAAAACATTTCTGCTGTGAAATATGTCAGGCTGAATTGTGTTTTCAGAATTCATGAAATGTTTCTTCCTATTTCCAACAAGTATAAATTACATGTTTATTCAGTATCGGGTTGGGCTTTTTGTTTACTTTAATTCTTCATGAAGGCAGAGTTACAATAAAATGTTAATATTCTGTGTCATATGTTACTTCTTTAGGTACAGTTTAATATTCAAAGAACCTGGCTAAAAATTCTTGCTTGCTGGCTTTTGAACCTTCCTTCTGAGTATGCTGGAAAGGATGACAAATTTTTTAAAAGCCTATTTCTCTCTGGTGCTTCTCTTCTATAAATACTTGGAACAAAATATTTTCAAGTAGCAGGATGTTCCATATTTAATTATATCACAGTTTCAGAGGTGTATTGCAGATTTGTAATAATGTACAAAACAAAATCTAGCTGCTAACTGTAAAAATAATTTAATCTGTCATTCCATTTAAAATGTCTGGAGCCTGCTAGAGATCCAGGGAAAAGGGATCCATAAGCCCTCTTAATACACATGTGATCTTTATTTCCCAGTTTTAATTTGTCATGGAAAATATGTGTTTCCAGGAGATTTCTCCCTTCAGTCTCCTCTAGAGTACCTTTAACTTTCTTATTACACCTGTCTTCTGTATTTTCCATGGCATCAAGTTTAAAATCATATGTTTTGGGATCAGTGGCTGTAAAGAGCATGAAATTGAAGTGGAAAATGTTGAGTAGAGATGTACTGTGCTTACCTGACAGGGTTTAATTGATGCAAATAAAGATATTCCTGTTTACTATTTTGAATGGAGTTTTTGTTTTAATAAGTGGACATAAATGAACATTTAAAATTCCTTATTGATCTTTAGGGACTTGATTTTCTAGAGAATGGTCTTGGTGAGATAGACAATACTTTCATTAGCAGTCTCTAAAAACAAGTAAGGTAAAATCATGAAAAGAATCATATACCACCAAAGCAGATTGAGATTCACTCAGATGAAGAGACACTAATCAGACCATTTTATATATATAGCAGAAGATTTAAATAATAATATAGTAATTTTTGCCTTGTCTATGTAAGGGAATGGGAAATCTGATCTTAGTCATTCCATGAAATCTATAACTTCTGAGACAAATACAGTTAAAATTTCATCTCCAAAGAAAGTAATTTGATTCCTTTCTTCTAAAAGAGAGAGGCCTAGATGAAGGAAGTGGATGTATTTTCATTCCTGTCATTGGACCTGAAACTTTTAAAATGTCTCCACTTTTTCCTTTGTTCTCCCTAGTACTTGTGGAAGATATGATGGCTAATGTTCATATCAGCTTTTTGTTATCCCTACAGAGGCATGTACATAACATAATCTACTTTCATTGCTGGTAGGTTACACCCATTCTTGTATCTCATGATTCATTTTCTGCTGAAATGTTGAAGTCTAATCAAAATGTTGGAAGCCTTCTGATGTGAGGCTGCCAATCAGCAGTGGCCAGAAGTGCCTGTATTAAGCCACTGGGATAATGAATGGGCAATGAGAAAAGCTTTGCTTATGTAGTACCGTAGCGTGAAAGTTTCAAACTATAAAAGTATTTAAAAAAAAAAAATCTGGTGTCTTAATGAAAGGTGCATTGGCTGATTTATATGTCCTTTGAAATATACACTTGGAGAATGCAGTAAAAGACTTGTTTAATTGGTGTGTTCAAAGATTTGTCACACTTACAGCCAAAATAATCAGAATCACGAATAACTAACAGATTGGCTAGAACAGCCTTCCTGCAGAGTAGTACTGCTAAGGAGACTCAGTACACTAATGTACCCTTGACCTAGTAGATGGTGATCTTCTACTGTTTCTCAACACTGCATTTTAAAAATTTCTACTAAAGCACAGGGCTAATTGAAAAAATCTGGGCTGCTGAAACTGGTCCATTCAGTTTGGCCCCTATGCTGTGTAGTGTAAGCACCTAAAATTTAGTGCATCACCTTCTCCATACTTCTGTGCTATACAAGCTAGAGAGGTTCAGTTGCATAAGGGAATAAATCTTGCAGCCAGAACTTGGGGTGGGGTGGGGTGGGAATTTAAGGAGATAAGTGATCAGTGTTTCCTTTTGAAGAGGAAGAAGAAATGAGACTTGGGATATGTTCAAGCCAGAGCATGATAAAAACATGTCTTGATTCTCTGGGAGGTTCTAGTTATCAGCTGTTAATCAGTAGAAAGCAGTTTACCTTCCATGAAATAACACTGAAGCATCAGCAGTGAATGTCACACCAGCATTTTAATCCGTCTTTCATAGGGTGCTGCCTCTGTCTGTGGTTAAAGATTTGGGACTGTTGACATGCTGGCCCTGGAAACAAGAATTTCTGGTATCTCTGTAGCATTATAGATAGAAGAAGTGTAAATCAGTGGAATCAAGACCTTTATCCATAGAAGAAAAAATGCATAAAGGAGAATATAAATGTATATGAGTTTAATTTTAATTCATTTATAATATAAGGCTGTGAATATTATTCAGAATGTTCTTTATTTCATTATTTTGTTTGCTTGCATTTTTATATATTACTTTTTTTTTGGTATTTTGCAGTCTTTCAAGGCCACTGAAAATATATTTTTCTTTCTTTTAGTCTGTTAACCCCCTGCTGTTCTTTTTAAAGTTTATTATTTAAAATAAGCTGCTGTAGTTTTGTATCATCCAGTCAGTTATCTAAGCCCAATAGGATAGACCATACAGTTTCAGGTTGGTGTGAAGAGGCCATGTGTGGTCGGCACATGGTTCCTTTCTGCAGCCCACAAACAGTATGAAGACGCTGTGATGTGGCCACAGATACGTACAGTGGCATTGTTCCTCTCCAGCTTGTATGATCTTATTCTTTCCAAGAGATTTGCCCAAATGATTTTATTCTTCAAAGAGTTCTGACCCTTTATTTAATATTGTCCTTGGTTACTCACCTCTCTCTCTCTCTCTCCCTCTCTCTCTCTCACACACACATACACACACGCGCGTGCGCACACACACACGTTTGTGTGTCAGCAACCAATGAAAATATATGTTTGAAAAAATACATCTATAGTGCCTGGAGCTTAGGGCAGATATAGATATATATTCTGCTTATTAAAATAATATTTTTTTGCTCTTTAATAAAAGTACATTAAGGTAAGGAGAAATCAAAAGAAAGAAGGGCAAAGTCAGAAAGTCAGATGTCTCTTATTTGTGTGTGAGTCTTGTTCCCTGCATTGTTCCTTTAAGACCATGTTGATGAACTTCTAATATTTCTCATTTGCACAGTTGAAAATGGCATGAAACAGATGTACAAAAGAAAAGGTAAAAGTAACATCAGTGGAGCTCTTGCAGCCTGTTCACTCTGTTCAGCAAAGCCGTCCTGTCCTTGATTTCTTCAGGTCTTCAGGGATTGATTTTTATAGAAACTGGAAGGGACCATGAGAGGTCATTGAATCCAGTCCCCTGCAATCATTGCAGGACCAAGTACCATCTTAAACAATCCCTGACAAATGTTTGCCTAACCTGCTCTTAAAACTTCCTATGATGCAGATTCCATACCTGCCTAGGCAACTTATTCCAGTGGTAAATCACCCTGACAGTTAGGATTTTTTTCCTAATGTCCAGCCTAAATCTACCTTGCTGTAATTTAAGTCCACTGCTGCTTGTCCTATTATCAGCAGTTAAGGAGAACAATTTTTCTTCCTCCACCTCATGACAACCTTTAGGTACTTGAAAACTGTTATCATCTCCCCTTTCAGTCTCCTCGTTTCCAAACTAAATAAACTCAGTTCCATCAATCTTCCCTCCTAAGATAGGTGTTCCAGGCCTCTAATCATTCAAGTTGCTCTTCTTTGGACTTTCTCCAGTTTCTCCACATCTTTCCTGAAATGTGGCACTGAGAACAGTACTCCAATAGAGGCCTAATCATCCTGGAGTAGAGTGGAAGAATTAGTTCTCATGTTTTCAAGGGGGCTGAACTCCTCCAAATTCTCCTGGCTTCAACTGGAAGAATAGTGTTCAGTATTATTTAAAATAATGCCCATAGTGAGTGTTTCCAGTGGGATTTTGACAGGATAATAAAGATGTTCTTATGTAGTGAAGATAATTTGGTGAGTCTCTAGAATTCTGTAACTCTCCTTTTCTGACTGTAATGGGCACTATTTGGTTCAGATTGCCTTTTTAATAATAAGTATGAAGTTACAAAGAGAATTGGTGCAGAACTGCTAATATAATTCCTCTGGGTCCTCTTGTAATTGATAGACATTTTTAATCTGATGTCGGAATGTGAACTGTGGAAATGTAAAACAAACAAGGAGTCCTGTGGCACTTTTAAAGACCAACAAATTTATTTGTCACATTTGTTAGTCTTTAAAAGTGCCACAGGACTCATTGTTTGTTTTGCTGAGCTAGACTAACATGGCAACCCCTTTAGAACTTGTGCAAATGTAATTCCTTTGAAAGGCTAAGAATCATCTACCAACATTTTTAATGTGTTTATCGGAAGGTCTTGGAAATGCTGGTCAGTTCTTCTCAAAAGTAGATTTTTTTCCCACCCCTTTCCTCTTTTTACCTCAAATTCAACTCTTTATTTTCAGTGTTATACATATAATTGAAGTGATTATGAAATTTTCTCTCTACTAATTGACTGTGTGACTGAAAATGTGCCAGGAATATACATTGTATTACTTTGAGATTTTGCAATAATGTATGTTACCTTGTGACACTAGGGGCATAATTATGTACTGGATTAGTTTTTATGATACTAGCATCAGCTCTTTTTTTTTTTCTTTTAAAGAAATGCTTCATTAAAACAAATTAGGGTTACAGATCTTTCGTTACTGCAAAACTCATCTGCCATTCCTGAACTTTAGAAGATCCTTCCTATGCATGTGGCTTATTAGCATCAGCGCATTTATTCCTGTTTCATTTCCTCAAAGCAGTAAAGGTACTGAATTTGATGGACTTCCTTTTAGTGCTTTTTCTGCCTTGCCAAAGTCAACTTACACACACCCTGTTCTTCAGTGCAAACCTTGCAGGGGTCCAGATTACAGACTGGAAATGAGATAAGGAGGGTCAGGTGCTGCAGGACAACTTCTGTACTGAAGAATTAGGTAGTTGGTTCAAGTACAAAGCTCCTGCTTAGGACCTAGATTTAAGCCGTTCCTCCGTCTAGGTACTCCCCATAGGGCCCCCATTACCTTATTGTCTTTAACATTTATGTGTTATCTCAGCAACTCCCAAATAGGGATGTCCTGATTTCCAGTTGTACAGGAGGAGGATTGAGGTGCAGAAAATCTAAGTCTGGAGCAGAGGAGAGAATTTAATCCACATTTCCTAAATCCCACACTAGACCTTACCTTTTGTCTTATTAAGCTATATGAAATAATGTTCCTTCAGGTAAATTATTAAGATCTCAGCAGTGGACCTTGGAATTTTTCATAGACTATAAGGTCAGCAGGGACCATTAGGATCATCTAATCTGACCTCTTGCAGAAGACAGGCCATAGAACTTCACCCAACCACTCCTATAATAGACCCCTAACCTAAGACTAAGCTGTTGAAATCCTGAAATAATGATGTGAAGACATCAAGATAAAGAGAACCCACCAACAAGTGATTCGTGCTGTATGCTGCAGAGGGAGGTGAAAAATCTCCAAGACCTCTGCCAATCTGTCCTGAGAGAAAATTCTTTCCTGACCCCAGATATGGTGATCAGCTAAACCTTGAGCATGTGGGTAGGACTCACCAGCCAAATACTCAGAAACAATTCTCTGTAGTAACTCAGGACCTTCTGCGTTTAATATTCTATCACAGGCATATTTACTGCAAGTAGTCAAAAATCAGTCAGTTACCAAATTAGGCTGTACTATCATACTATCCCCTCCATAAATTTATCAATCTCAGTCTTAAAGCCAGCTAGGGTTCTTGCACCCACTGCTCCCCTTGGAAGGCTGTTCCAGAACTTTACTCCCCTGATGGGTAGAAACCTTCATCTAATTTCAAGCCTAAATTTCCTGATGGCTGATTTGTATTCATTTGTTCTTGTAACTAGGGGCTCAAGTATAATTTGGCAGACCCCAGAACCCTTCTAATTGGGCGGGCCCCCTTCCCGCATGGGGGGCCCCCTTCCCGCATGTCCAGGCCCCATTCAAGCACCCCAGCTGCTGCTCCCAATATCCATTCCCCTGTCCCCAAAATCTACCTCAGCTCCCAATACCCCCCAAAATTCACCCCAGCCACCAATACCCACTCCCCTGTCCCCAAAATCTGTCCCCAATACCCACCCCCAAAATCCACCCCCTGTGCCAATACCTGTCTGCAAAATCCACCACCCTCCCAGCACAAGCCAGGCTGCTCCAGTACTTAACTGGCAACAGCACGGCTGGGGAGGAGGCAGCAGGCCCCTGGTTGGGGTGGCAGTGAGGCCTGGGAATGGGGGCAGGTCCCAGAAGGGGAAGGATTTTGGGTGGGGCTTGAGCGGGGGGGTGAGGCCCTACCCAGCAACGCCTCTGCTCCCTGCCTGCTGGAACATAGCAGAACACTGTTCCAAGACCTGCTATTTTTAGGGAACCAGCATTCTGGCCCCTAAAAATAGAAAATGGAACCAGAACACTATATTCTGGAGCCTGCTGTTTTTTAAATGGTGGGCCCCAGAATGCAACGGTCCGGCACCATTTTTTATTTTTAGGGGGCGTGGAAAGCTGAACCCCTAAAAATAGTGGGTCCCAGAACAGTGTTCTACCATGTTCCAGCTTACTTTATCCACTGCTTGTAGCCACACTGGTGCTCAACTTAAATAACGCCTCTTCTTCCCTGGTATTTACCCCTTTAATCTATTTATAGAGAACAATCATATCTCCCTTCAGCCTTCTTTTAGTTAAGCTACTCAAGGGATGTGATCATTCCCCTCTATTCTGCACTGGTGAGGCTACATCTGGAATACTGTGTTCAGTTTTGGGCTCCCCACTACAAAAAGGACAGGGACCTACTGGAGAGAGTTCAGAGGAGGTCAACCAAAATGATTAAAGGGCTGGAGCACAAGCCCTATGAGGAAAGACTGAAAGCATTAGGCTTATTTAGTCTGCAGAAGAGAAGATTGAGGGGGGATTTGATAGCAACCTTCAACTACTTGAAGGGGTGCTCCAAGGAAGATGGAGCTCGACTATTCTCGGTAGTAAAGAAGGACAGGACGAGGAGCAATGGTCTCAAGTTGCGGTTAGGGAGGTCGAGGCTGGATATTAGAAAAAACTTCTTTACTAGGCGAGTGGTGAAACATTGGAATGAGCTGCCAAGGGAGGTGGTGGAGTCACCATCTTTGGAGGTGTTTAAGGCCCGGCTGGATAAAACCATGATTGGGATGGTTTAGTGGGAGTGGTCCTGCCTCTGGCAGGGGGTTGGACTAGATGACCTATGAGGTCCCTTCCAACCCTAGGATTCTATGATTCTATGATACTCAAGCTGAGCTTTTGGAGTCTCCTCTGATAATGCAGGTTTCCCATTTCTCCTATCATCCTAGTAGCCCTTCTCTGCACTTTTTCCAGTTTGAATTAATCTTCGTTAAACATGGGAGACCAGAATTGAACACAATATTCCAGATGAAGTCTGACCACTGCCTCGGGTAACAATATTAATACCTCCTTATATCTACTGGAAATACCTTGTTTTATACATTCTACAACTGCATTAACTTTTTTAAAGGCCACATTACATTTATAGCTCATAGTCATCCTATAATCAACCAATATTCCCAGGTCTGTCTCTGCCTCTGCATCTTTCAGCTGAAACGTCACAAGCTTATAGAAAGAGTTTTTGTTATTAGTCCCCAAGTGCATGACCTTGTATTGTCCACTATTACGTTTCATCCTATTTTGATTGCTCCAGTCTATAAAGTCATTCAGATTTTATTGTGACATCTCAGTCTTCCTCTATAGTAGCAATGCCTTTCAACTTTGTGTTATCTGCAAACTTTATTAGCATACTCTCCCTTTTGTGCCAAGGTCAGTAATAAAAATGTTAAATAAGATTGGTCCAAAGACTGATCCCCAAGGAATTCTACCAGTAACCTTCTTCCAGCTTGATAGTTCACTTTTTAGCATGACTTCTTGTAGTCCCTCCTTTAGCCAGTTCCTTATCCACTTTCCAATTTTCATATTAATCTCCCCATCTCTTACAATTTAACTAATAATTTATCACTCTGTCTCTAAATGTTCTGACTTCCAGAAGATAGCTTTCTTTGCTGATCCCTCCCACTCCATCTTTGCCCTCCATTTCATTCATGACTGGGCTATGCAGTTAGATTGCCTTCTCTGGGATTCTGTAGTTGTGGAACCTTTGCCCCTGCCAGATCAGTAGTCCTTAGTTCATCTCTTTAGTTTGGGGCCCCAGCAGTCTTCTTTTAATTTGTGTGTGTCCTCATAGTACTTTAGTTGGAAAAGATTCTTTTTATGAGATCAGCTTAGCCAGAGCACCTTTTACCTCTTCAGAAAGCGGCAAAGTGTGTTAGATGCCCAACTCCCACTAAATTTTCAGTTGGATTTTAGCACCTGTGTTAAATTCATTTGAAAATTCTGCCTAGTAGGTAAAGCTCCAGTCAGTTCAAGAAGAGTTGACTATCAGAACAAATCATAAAGATAAGAAAATAATGTGAATTATGTAAGGCTTTGTGTGTGCAGGAAAAATATGCTTTTAGATTGTCCATATATGTTGTTTTTGAATTATGTGCTGTCTTCTATATGGTGGTGAAAGGGAAAAATAAATTAATTGGTTTTATACTATTAAAATTTGTATACTTTATTAAGTGTATTAAATTTTGCTTGCGTAGTACTGTGAATAATAGGGAGGAAAAGGTGGAATATAAAAGCACAGAAGTTCTTACCTGAGAAGCAGAACCAAACTTCAGTGCAATGAGACTGAAATATTGACTTAAAGGAGCTTATCTTCTTTATTTCTTTGAGCTCTGCTGAACCTAGAGTTGTCCTGGTCCCTCTTTGGATTGGAGTTTTCTGTCCTTCCAGCAATTTAACCAATAAAGAGAAAATATCTCTGTCATTTTGAATTGCCTGGTCATGTCTTAACATTCTAATTAGTTTCTATAGTCTTTTCTTCCTAGATCAGAGTTCCTCATCTTGTCAAGCTCATACTTTCTAGAGGGTTATTTTGGGTCTGACAAATGGGAGCCACATTTAACTTCCCTGTAGTAGTCCAATTTGAAATTTAAATTTAAATGCCCCCCTCTTTAACTTCAAACAAGCCAGTCAATTTAACTCTGTTTTAAACATGCTTCTGGACTAAAATTATCAATATAATCTATAAATGAAAGCCATTACTGAAAATATGGATAGCTCTCCCATGGCACTACACTTGGCTTCAAAGGACACAGTCATCAAGGCTTTTCTGCTACCTTTTCTTTAGAAGCTTTGCTCTGTATTTTATTTTCCTTTTGCTTTCAGTGAATTTTTAGTGATCTCTGATTACATAATTGAATTTGATAAACCAATGGTGGGTGTTTGATGAGAAAATAAGGAATAAAAGATTAAGGGATAAAATTACTTAAAGGTTTTTAGTAAATCTTGAGAACCAGGGTAATTTAGATTGTGTGCTATATTCATTTTAAAACATTCCAGTGGGTTTATTAAATTAGGACCTAACAAAATTGGATTAAATTTTGAAGACCACTTTCATACAATACCAGTTTGATTATTACATTTGAAATCTGAAAAATAGCTTTCTGTGGACCAATGTTCCCTCTAATTACTCATAGACTGTGTGCGCAAAAACATTTCTTTGTGAGCACTATATTAGCACTATTGAATTTTTTTGTGCGCACTTTATTTTGTTGTTTGTGCAGGTTTCATGACCCGTGTGCACGCACACACGTGCACAGCTTAGAGGAACAGTGCTGCAAATTGTGTCAGCAGAAAGGTTTTAAATCCTTGCAATAGATGAGGATAGGTGCAAAGTTTTGGGCAGCAGTCTTCTTCTGACTTTTAAATAAATTTGTTTGTTTTTAGGAAGAGGTGGTTTAAAAAAAGGAAAAATGCTTAACAGGGAAGTAATGAGGACTTTTTACCAGCATAGCATCTGCTTCTTTTTAACATGGATGTTGAAATAAACCACTGGAAGCCAGGAAAAACATTTATTTTGCTGACGTCAGTTTCTTTGGAGAGTAATCGCACTATGGTTTATATTGCTAAAGTATTGAAATCTTTCTGCTGTTGAAACTTTGAGGTGTTTCTTTGCAGTAATCTGTGTATTTCATAATTTTCACAGTTTTATTGTTGTATCCTAAACCATCTGGAAATGAAATTCGCTTGACTATTTACCAAAACAAAAAGAGATCTGTAATTTTATGTTGATTGAGAAATCAGAGCAATAACAAAAAGTGCATGTGGTCTTTCCTCAAAGCCTGTAAAGGATGTAAGTGAAATAGGAAATTCATGCCATGTGCTGGAATATGAAAATATTTGAGTTTGATATAAAATAAGTTTTGAAAGGAAGATTAGCAGCTTCAACAAAAAGGTTAGTCACCCTGGGAAATTCAGTGGTCTAAAAACTACAGTGAGATTAATAAAGGTCCCACTCAGGCTGATTGTTCCATTCATGCTGAGAGTTCTAATCCTTCCTCAGCTGGACTCTCACCTGATTGATAGCGCTGATTATGATGGCTTAATAAATTTCATTGTCACTTTGCGAGGACATTTGTGTGCTAGTGGCACCCCTTGTTTTGGGTACAATTGAGTCTTCTGGTACCTTGGGGTCTGCTATTTCTTTTTTTAAAAAGGAAAGGAAAATAAAATAAAAGGGCAGGTTATGAAATAGATTACTATCATTAGATCTTTCAGATCAGGTAGTTTATGAAATTTTGGGGGCAACAACTTGTGGTCATCTTACCAGTTTGGCAGTTAGGATTCAAAAAGTATTGAAGTTAATGTGGTAAAGTAAAATATGCAGGATATTTACATTATTAGTTCCTTGATATAGATATTATATTTATATTTTGTTTAGATTTAAAAATATACTTACATTGTTAAATTATTACTAAATCATTGGCAAAACAGAAGGTCATACAGAAGAAAAATATAAAATCTAAATTTAACATACTGTAATTAAAAGCTCTAAACATCTAACTAAGGTAATCACTGCCACTAAATAAAACAACAACAAAAACCTATTCATTGCTAGAATATAAGGTTTCATTGATACTTAAGAACAGCATTTCCATAGAATCACAACGAAGATATCTATTAAAAAATAAATAAAAGGTAAATAACAACATCTAAATTACTGGTTTTTTTGGAAATAATTCATATCAGAAGGCATAGAGTGAGATACGGTAGCAGAATCGTACAACTCATTCAAGTTAACATTAATCACAATATTTTCTATTTTCTTTAGAAGTTCAAAAAATGTAATAAGTGTTTTGTTTAGGATGATAACACGGAATTTGGTTAGAAAATTCTATCTGAAGCTTTTCAAAGGTAATGAAAATGACACTTTAAAACTTAATTGAATTAAATAATCTTCTGGGGTAATTGACTAGACATTGTCATGCACAGATAGTTAGAATTTTCCTCAGTAATAATTTCAGATACCCTTGCACTTCTGGATTGTTTCCATAATTCTCTCTTTTACTGTTAATAGGCATAAAATCACAATAAAAGTTATATATTCAGACAGAAGAATTTGGTTTGGCAGTTGAGTAAATAGATCTTGTTTTTCATATGGATTCTTACATATTAAAATAATGAGAGGGAATAGTTCAGAATGTGATTGTTAATTCCAAGTGTAATTTCTGTATCTTCTTCTATGAGTTTTGAGATGATACCAACATAGGAATGTTACATATTTTATCATTCTTTTCAAGTAACTCAGGTTTATGATATAGAAAAAAGTTGCACAGTACCAGAAATGGGGTGAAGTTTAATAGTGCAGGTCATAAGGTCATGCACTTCAGACTGAACAACAAGGAGTTTTGCTGTAAAGTGAAGATGTCTCAGTTGGAAACAACACAAGAGGAGAGAGACTTGGGTGTACTGGCTGATGTCAGGATGACTATTAGGTGAAGTATTTCCACTGGAGGTAGAGAAGTGTTATTACCATTACACAAGGTACTGCTGTGCCCTCATCTGGAATAGTTTGTGCAGTTCTAGTCTCTCATATTTAAGAAAGAAGAATTCAGTCTGGCACAGGTGCAGGGAAGAGCTGTGAGGATGATCTGAGGAATGGAAAACCTGCCTTATAAAAGGAGACTCAAAGAGCTTGGCTTATTTAGCTTAATCAAACCCAAGGCTGAAGGGAGATATGATCTCTCTGTATAAGTACATCAGAGGAATAAACCCAGGGAGGGAGAAGAGTTATTTAAGTGCTGGTGTTGCCGTGGATATAAACAGGCCATCAACAAGTTTAAGCTTGAAATTAGAGAAAGGTTTTGAATCATGAGAGGAGTGAAATTCTGGAACAGCCTTCCCACAGCAGTGGGAGTAAAAAGAAACTTAACTGGTTCCTGTACTGAGCTTGATAAATGTGTGGGGGGAATGGTATGATGAGATTGCCTATAAAAGCATTCAGCCCATTTGTGACTGCTAGTAGCAAATGTCCCCAGTGGCTGGAGATCGGACACTAGATGGGGAAAGGTCTTTGTTATGACAAAGAGATCTTTCCTGGTTGTTTGCCTGTTGGGTCTTGCTGATATGCTCAGGATCCAACTGATTGCTATATTTGTGATTGGAAAAGAATTTTCCCTTGGGTCAGATTGGTAGACACCTTTTTTTTTTAATTATTATTTTTCTTTCTTTTGCAACATAGACCACTAATCACTTGCAGGTAAATTGTAAATCTGTAAATTGGTTTTTAAATCATGATTTGAGGACTTCAGTAACTCAGTCAAAGGTTAGGGTTATATTACAGGAGTAGTCATGTGAGATTCTGTGGCCTACAGCTTGCAGGAGGTCAAAGCAGTTATCACAATGGTCCCTTCTGACCTTAAAGTCTGTGAGATATCTGTAATAACATCATCACATTATATCTTTAAACTACTCTAATATCTCTGAAGTTCTGTAATACTGCATTGCATCACCACATTTTATTTTTAAAAAATCAAGAATACTTGAATTACAGAAATTAATCTAGGATTCTTTTGAATCAAAATATGTGTGCAAAGCCTCAATACTAGTATGCACAGTATCCAGTATATCTTAATGATTCAGGTGTGGTATTGATGATCTAGTTTAAAATATTACTTTAGAACTAAGGAAGCACATTGCAGAGTCGGAGATTTTTGGCAGGGCATTGGAAACAACTGCCTCACAAAGGAGCTCTATCATGAGTTCTCTCCACTGATTTCACCAGCAGGTATGTTACATTCCTTTGGGGGGTTTGCAAAAGAAGCAAGGAGTCCTGTTGGCAGTCAAAGACTAACAGATTTATAAATTTATAAACCTGTTAGTCTTTAAGTGCCGACAGGACTCCTTGCTTCTTTTGCTGAACTAGACTAACACGGCTGCCCCTTTGGGATTTTGCAGGTTTTGTTTCATGCCAACAGGAGCTGTAAAGTTTTGTAGACTTCCTTTTTGAGTAACTTGATCTAATTTAATTGGAATTTGAGTAGTGCATAAAATGGCTTCACGTATTTTCCACAATTTTTGCTTTAAAACTTAGAGATCTGGAGGTAATATGTTTGTGGTTTAACATATTGGTAAGAACTAATTTTATAGGTTTTTTTTTTTAAACTGATTAATCTGATAGACAAAAAAGAAGTTTGGACTCAGTTCCATAGTAAGTTTTTTTGTTCTGCATTTAAGCTCTGTTCTCTGGATAGTAAATTGTGTTTTATTAATGTGGCCCAGCTTTAATTTTGTAATATTTTTGTATTAAATGCTTGGGTACAATTTTGGTTTGATGTGGGGAAAGTAAAGTTTGTCTTAGTTTTCTGTGTTAGAACCCTCCTGTATGATGAACTGAAATTCTTCAATATTCTTAGGTTTTTAAGTAGCACAGAGTTTTTAATTTACCATCACAACATCCATGAGAGTTAGGGAAGCATTATTACCTTAAAATTACAGATGGAAAATAAGATACAAAGAAAGAAGTCCTAGATTTCATCCAAGGACACATCAATGGAGTCTAGTGACTTTAGAGGAACTGTAACAATTTAAACCAACTCAGGTGCTGCCCCTAACAGACTTGCCTGAAGTCACATAGGAACTCTTTACAACAGCAAGGAAGAGAGTCCAGACTCCATGGACAAATAGGTTTTGCACATTTACTAAACAAGTTTGGTACCATTAACAGGGTATTTTATCAGTGTAATTAAAATAAAAGTACATATCCAGATTAAGAAAATCTAAACACTCAACTTTCTTCTGAGCTGTCTTTTCAAAATGGTCTAGTAGTAGTGGTAATATCTAATGTCAAGTGGTTTGGTAACTGAAACTATCATCAGCTCATTTGACTTTGTCAGTGATTAGATAACATAGTCCAGATCCTGCTCTTGTGAACGTCAGTGGGTGTTTGAGTGGGCTCAGAATGATTCATAGTCCTACTGGATATTTCCTCCCCGGTGAAAGAGGAGTATCTTTTATCTTTGTATTAACAACCTCTAATTTCACCTTGTTGAAACATTGTTAGAAGTCTGAAAGATATATCTCTGAGAACCTTTAATGTTGTTGAAATATTGTAATTCAAAATCTGTGATTGGTAACGGAAAATATAATTTAAGACATTCTAGTTAGAGAAAATATTGAAAGACACATTCATCTTACTGTTTTGCAAGATGTTTTCTCTAAGTTGATCTTTTGCCAAAATTCTTCATTTGCCCCAAAACTTGTCCTGCCGTGATCTTTGCTTCCATTGAAACTTAGTTTTCTGATTTTTTTCCAAAAGAGATTTAAAAAGTTTCACAACAGGATTTAGTGTTTATGAAAGTAAAAAAAACTAATAGCATTGACTACTGCCAGACATATTAAACTTGGGTGTAGGCACTTAGGAGATTTGTGTTCTACATTTCTGATTATCAGAGGCTGAAGAATATGTGCCACATTGTGCAGTGCTTTTGTCATGTAAATAAACACGTATGAAGTGGAGGCTAGATTGAGGCTTCCAAACATTTTAGCTTATGAACCAAACATCATTTTAACCAGAAGCATGTGCCTACGTAGAGAAGGTTGATATTTAGGAGAATGATACTTAAGTACTGGACTGCCTAGTCCCCTATTTTAGTCAAATAGTTAAGTAGGAAATTTGGTTAAACATTGGTGGCCTGAAATCAATGACAGTATACATTTTCATATTTCATCAGAACATTTTCTCTCTCATGTGTTTCAGATGATGTTGCACCCTACTTCAAGACTGAGCCAGGTCTGCCCCAGATCCATCTAGAAGGGAACCGTCTTGTACTCACATGCCTTGCTGAAGGCAGCTGGCCCTTGGAATTTAAGTGGCTACACAATGACACTGAAATTTCTGCCTACTCCAGTGAATATAAGTAAATGGATTTTTTTTTTTCAAATACTGTTTTTTGTGATTGCACTTAGAAAAGGTTTGGTATTAGTCACAATAACAAAGTGTGGTGATGATGACAGGCATTACCAGTGCATCATGAAGAAAATTGGAACAGTGGCACTATATAAATAAAATGTGAAGTTATGTACAGTAAATTGAGTAGACCTTTGTGAAAATATCTTGCTTTTTGCTAAAAGAATGCTTATAACCTACTGCAATGCATGTCTGGAAATGGGAATGTGACAGAAGAGAAAAGCTTACGATACTATCTTCAAAGATTTCTTAAATGATACCTATATAAGTGAGGTTACCTTTGAAAATAGAATTTTTTCCCTAGTACAGTGGTCTCTAATTTAAAACCAAGATTTTTGGCATTTTAGAAGTAACACAAAAGGTTTTTCATTTCACTCTCCATTTTTAGTCCATTTTAGCTGGTACTGTAGTACCTTCTCCATCTGTAGGCCAGGTGTGGTTGGTTTAAAGCAGAGTTAGTTTTATACAATACCTGTTACAGTGGCTTAGCTACACAGGACTGAGTTTGGAGGGACTATTGTCCTGGCCTAATGGGAAGAAAGAAATGATCCAAGAAATGTGGCTTTAATTAAACCTCACCTTTAACGCCTCTGGAAGTATTCAGCAATAAATCATACAATGCAAGTCACAATTCCTTCTTTAATTGTTCCCATGTGTTTGGCAAGTGCTGCCATAAGCTCCCATTGTAGTCCCAGCTTTTAGCTGGACCTCTATAGCATTCCCTTTATAAAAGTATTTAAAGCAGTTGAGGAAAGAAGATTTTTCTTTATACCTTACTAGATCTTAGGAGCTCAACCCCCCTTTCTCAGCTTCCTTAGGGGGTGACTTCTCCTATATCTACATTCACTTCCTGGTTTGTCAGGGAGATGTGCTCACTTTCTTTGATTATATAATGACTAATGGTAATGGCAATGGAGCAGATGTAAAAGTGAGAAGGGGAGTGGATGTTGATAGTGGCCACCATCTTGTGACATCCCCCACCAAAAAAGAGATAGAGATGTTATAACACTGATAAGCTAAAACAAGCAAGGAGTCCAGTGGCACTTACAGACTAATTCATTTATTGCATCAGTTTTTGTGGGAGAAAATCCCTCTTTCATAGGTTCAGATATTTATGGATGTTTATTTAGATACACACTTTTTATCACCATTTCTATCAAAATTGCTTCTGAAAAATCCCTGCTCACATCAAAACTGTTTTTGTAACTCAGTTGCACAAATAGACTAGTCTATAATTCATTTCTGTAGAATTTTCAAAAATGTAACTTACTAACATTCAGTGTAATTCTTCATGTTATCCACATCTCAGTATTTGTGGCATAATAAAGCACAAATATATACACCATTTTTAAACAGTATCCACAACTGTAAGAATTACTCTAATAATACATCCAATCAAAATTTATACTCCAGTGGTTTCCTAGGTAACCAACACATAGTTATTAGGGAGTAAGACTGCACATGTTGAAAAGAAGCCAAACAAAAAAATAGAGGTAACATTTTTTTTCTTATTATTAAAAAAAGATTTTGAGTACAATTACAAAAAATGTTAAATAAGTAATATAATGCAAGCTAGCAAACTTTGTGGCACTAACATCCATGTTGGCCACTTGAAGATTATATATATGTATTTTCCTAGATATGTCTGTTGGGTTTTTTGAAATTGGGTCTTATATATCATTTAGAATAAATTAAATGCAATTAATAAAATGAAGTTTGCTGATCTAGAAGATGTCACTTTCACTTGTTTCCACTCCCTCGTTTTATACCAACTCTTCATGAAATCATAGATGCTAGAAATGAGAAAGTGCCACAGGACTCCTTGCTTGTTTTGCTGAACTAGATTAACATGGCTACCCCTTTTGAACTATTAAGTCTAGTTCATCCTTTAGCAACAGTGGATTATTACCTATCAAGTATGCCTCCATCTTTCTTGGATTATTTTTTAAATTTTATCTGCTGGTCATTATTTTGTTGTTTTCATTATTTTGTTGTTTTCTGTTCACCTTGCAAAGCAAGGCCTTTAGAACATCATTCCCATACATATGTGGGCCTCATCTCTTTTATAAACATGATCTGAAGCAGCAATGTGCATTTCAGGAATCTGTTGGCCAAACTGTGGCAAATTTTGCAGTATAAGGAGTTACTAGCACTGGAGTGTAAATTATTTTAGGAGATGACTGCCACCAGAGAAGCTGTATAGAAGACGCATAAGGGAATATTTTCCCATCCCCTCTCCTTCTCTATCAGCAGGAGGATGTTTCACAACAATAGCAGTTTTTCTCCCTCTTTCGATAGTCGTTCACTGTGGAATGGATCCATTTTAGTTCCATTTATACTTTCAACTTTGTTTGAAGAACTGCAGTGCTTTGGGGCTGTAGGCAAGGCTGAAATGGCCATTTAATCACCAAGTGTTCAAGACACACAAAAACAGTTGTAGCTGCACCAGTTGCAGTAGAACACTGTAGACTGGAATGCTGAAGTGAGATCACTTCACTCTGCTTCCTGTACTGAATAGTCTCTTTGCAGTATCTCATGACTGTGTCACAGCTTCTCTTCTTCCAGCCAGTAGAGAGCCAGACAACTTATACACCCAGTTGACTGTAGTGTCTTAATGGAATCACCTCTTCTTCTCCATCTGCTAAAGAATCCTTATAATAACACTTAATGTGATCTGTACGTACATAGGGTAGCACACCTGTAAATGGATAAGATCAGGACGTACTGCCAAAAGGACAGCAGATTCTCCCAGAACTGGTGGTTCACCAACCAGTCAGTTTCTGATTTCCATACTGGTTATCAAAAAGTTAATACGTGAAGTTATACAACCCTCTTTATTGCATTTTAGTTTCTGATTCCTAATCAATAACTAGGTCCAGTAAAGTGAGAAGTTATTTAAAACAGAGAAGGGTGGTTCATAGGGTCAGTTCAAATAGTTCCAGGCGGTTAGACTGCTAATTGACCTTGTGACCCACTCTTCTCTGTATGTATATATTTACAGCTAACATGCTATGTTTTCCATTTCATTCATCTGATGAATTTGGATTATCCCCATGAAAACTTGTGTGATAAATAAATTTATTTGTCTTTAAAAGTGTCACAGGATTCCTTGTTTCTTCTTCGAGCAGTGCTCCTGA
Source organism: Podocnemis expansa (assembly GCA_007922195.1). Lineage (NCBI taxonomy): Eukaryota > Metazoa > Chordata > Testudines > Podocnemididae > Podocnemis > Podocnemis expansa. Next base: position 3,483,370 of record ML682016.1, on the reverse strand, counting down.
CTGCTCCACTTTAGGTGTTCACGTCCCATGGCACCCCAGATCGGAGATTTTTTGCGTAGCAGTGGCTCAGACAGTGGGCAGTTAGCAGCAGCGTTCCTTCCCACCGTTAGTGACGTCTGCTGCTTACTCTGCCCGCTGTCAGTTTACCTCAGTCCCTTTCTACTGCCCTGGACTCCAGATGGGGTCTGCGGTGGCTCTTCACAAAGGACACTCTAACGGTCAAAACATCACCAAAGAAGAAGATCAGAGAAGAGAAAGAACAGACATTTTAAAAAAAAAACAAAAAAACAACAAGCAACAACCACCAACAGTGCCTCAATCAGCACTATGCCGAATAGTACCGGCTTCAAACGCTGTGAGAACTGTCATGAAGCAATGCCTGCCTCAGATGGCCATAATGCGTGCGTGAAGTGTCTGGGAGAGACACATTTATCACATAAATGCTTGCATTGTAAAAATTTAACGTCAAGAGCCAGGAAGGAGCAAGAGCAAAAGCTGAAGCTGCTCCTGTTAGAGGGCTCTTTGCGGCCAGCGTCTGACCCTGGTGCCTCTCCTCGGCCAGCCGAGGGAGCGCACAAGAGAAGGTCTGTTGCCTCATCTCCAGTCCCACATAAAAAATCTAAAGGGACTGAGGGCTCTAAACCCAAACAGAGAAGATTAAAGCAGGCGCCAATCCCTGCTGAGTATGAAAGTTACAAAAGCGGCTCCGCGTGCACAACAGCACCGTTAGCGCCGCAACCCCCACTGTCTGCTGTTCCAGCGCCAAGTTCGGCACCATCGCTTACGGTGCCTTTGAGCTCTGCACCGGCGCTCTCCAGTGCCGTGATGGCTTTGCTGACAGTGCCGTTCCCCATATTCACAACGGTACCGGACCCGGCACCGCGAACCCAGCCACCGACCCCCCTGGACTGTCAGGGGTCGGGGCAGCTGCCGTTATCACAATCACTTCCTCAGCCACCAGATTTGGCCAGGGATCGCTCCCCACACCGGGCACATGTAAAACATAGGAATAAAACAAAGCATGTGGACTTCACTGATGACTTGTCCATTCACTCTTCACCCAGGTCATCCTTATTTCAAACGGACTCCTCAGATATGAGTCCACCATCTTCACCATCTTCGACCTCTGGCTCGTCTGGCTCATGTAACTCTCCTCCTAGCCACCCACCTTCACAACAGCCAGTTCAGCCAGTGATGATCAATTCTAATTTCACTACCCCTTGGGCATACCCTCCTTGGATGATGGTCAATCAGCAAGGGGTAAATTACATACCATGGCAACCATATAGCTTAGCGTTCCCACCGAGTGGACCTTTCTCTGCACCTTTGCAGAATCAGCTGCAGCTTCTATTGACACCAACTACAGCACCAGTCACTTCAGGGCCAAGCCCAGATAATACCTTGACAGATTCTAATACCCAAGACAAAAAAGATGACAATAGACATTTTAGAGAACTCTTTAAAAGGGCGGCTGAGACCATGGAAGTTCAGTTACAGGAAAATCAACCATCACAGCATAAATTGTATAGGATTCTACAGACTACTGGTTCTCAAAAACTAGCCCTCCCCATGGATAAAGGGATTATGGACCCTGCAAATGAATTCTGACAGACACCAGCATCTGCACCCCCAGCAAACGAAAGGGCAGATAAAAAATATTTTGTTACACCAAAAGGGAATGAATTTCTTTTTACTCATCCCCAACCGAATTCTTTAGTGGTGGAGGCGGCAAATCATCGAAACAGACAGTCAGATTCCAAATTTTCCTTTACTAATAGAGAAGACAGGAAATTAGATTCATTAGGCAAAAAGGTGTATACATCAGCAGCCTTACAACTCAGAATTGCAAACTATACAGCGTTGTTGGCTAATTATAATCATGATATATACACCAAACTTAAAGACTGTGCCACTTTTATTACACAAGACCATCAAGAATAGTCTAATGCCCTTCTCACTGAGGGCTTACTGGCAGCTAGAATAGCCCTCCAGGCTTCTCTTGATGCAGCAGATGTTGCTGCCAGGACACTGGGAACGGCGGTTGTCATGCAACGCTTGTCCTGGCTTCAAGCAGCAGATCTTCCCAGACAAATGCAGAGGATGATTGAAGATCTGTCCTTTGACAAAAATTACCTATTTGAGAAAACAACTGATCAGGTGATGCATGGAATGAAAGATTCTAGGGCAACTTTAAGAACGCTGGGCATTTATACACCACAGTACAAGCGTAGTTTTTATAGGAACCAGCCTGCCAACTATAAATACACACACAGGCAGTCCAATAGGATGACAGAATTCTATAGAAATAAGCCGAGACAGCCAGGCAGGGGCAGACAAAGGCCCTCAACCTCATTAAACGTCGCAACCTGGCAATGTAAAACACCAATTTTGATGGCCAGGTCGAGGGTACGACCAGCCTGCAGGATTTCCATCTCACTCAGTCAACATCTTGCAACCTAACTTTTCAAAACAGATTACAACACTTTCTCCAACGATGGAGACTAATAACATCAGATTGATGGGTCATAGAGGTCTTTCAACATGGGTATTCCATCTCATTCATCTCCAGACCCAAAATCCAACCCTCTTCCCCGTCCCTTTTCAGGGACCCTGCTCAGGTACAGCACCTCTGGGTGGAAATCCAGCATCTACTACAAATATGTGCCATCGAAGAGGTTCCCATCGAACAGAGGGGAAGGGGATTCTACTCCCCATACTTTCTAACGGAGAAAAAGACGGGGGGTTGGAGACCGATCCTTGATCTCAGACGTCTCAACAAACATATCCAAGTAAGAGAGTTCAAGATGGTGACTCTAAACAACATTCTTCCTGCTCTTCAACGCTTAGACTGGTTAGTATCCCTCGACCTAAAGGACGCATATTTGCATGTGGCCATTTGTCTGCCACATAGGAGATTCCTGAGATTTCAATTCCAATAATGCCATTATCAATACACAGTCCATCCATTTGGACTTTGTACGGCACCCAGAGTCTTTACAAAGCTCATGGCCCCAGCAATAGCATTCCTACGCAGGACGCATATACACGTATTCCCATATCTCGACAACTTCCTGATAAAAGCCTCCTCTCAGCAGCAAACAGTTCAAGCCCTGCATACTACAATCAAATTATTCCTATCACTGGAACTAAATACAAATTATGACAAATCAATTTTGGCTCCGACATAGCAGATACATTTCATTGGAGCACGTATCAGCTCGATACTAGAAACAGCCTTTTTGCCAGCAGACAGAATACACAACCTGCAACAGCTGGTATCCAGCATTCAGAATTCAACTATAATCTCTGCCCACACAGTGATGAGACTCTTAGGACATATGGCAGCATCCACCTTTCTCGTAAACAATGTGAGGTTGCATATGCGCCCACTACAACGATGGTTCCTCACTCAGTTTAAGTGGCTGCAACATCCCACCAAAACTCTGTTAGTGGTTCCTCGCCCAGTCAGAGATTCGCTCTCCTGGTGGATGGACCAGGTAAATCTGACACAAGGGGTTCCCTTCACTCCGCCACAATTGCAAAACATCATCACAACAGATGCTTCTCTCATAGGGTGGGGGGCACATTGCCAAGATCAACTCACGCAAGGGAAATGGTCCCGGCTGGAAAAGACTCTACACATCAACCTCTTAGAGTTGAGAGTAGTTCGCAAGGCATGTTTACACTTTCTACCAAAAATAGTGGGAAAAGTCATGCCAATCCAAACAGGCAACATGTCGTGCATGTTCTACATCAACCGGCAGGGCGGCACAAAATCGCACTCCCTTTGCCTGGAAGCAGTATCCCTTTGGGAGTGGTGCATCAGCCATGGGATTTCCCTTCGTGCGGAATACCTCCCGGGCAAAGACAATCTATTGGCAGATTCATTGAGCCGCCAATTTCCAGAACAGCACGAATGGGAGATTCGGGACGACATCATCCAGGCCATCTTTGGGAAGTGGGGCATGCCAACCACAGACCTATTCGCCACTGCAACCAACAAAAAATGTGAACACTATTGTTCTCGAGCGGGGATTGGTCCAAGCTCCAGAGGCGATGCCTTCCTGATTCATTGGGGAGGAACACTCCTTTATGCCTTTCCGCCGATACCCATGATTCCCCGCACACTCCACAAGATTCGACAAGACAAGCGACGGTAATCTTGATAGCCCCGTCCTGGCCGTGCCAACCGTGGTACTCTCCCCTAATAACCATGTCCCGAACACCGCCAATCACCCTACCTCTGGTACAAGACTTACTGTCCCAGAACCACAGCAATTGTCTCCACACTCAGATGGACAAACTTCATTTAAGAGCATGGAACATCGGTGGTTCGACGACACAGAACTCCAGTGTTCTGAGCAGGTGTGCAACATCTTCCTGAACAGCAAAAAACCATCTACAAGAGCGACTTACCTGCAAAAATGGACCAGATTTTCTTCCTGGTGCAATCACCAAATGTTACGACCTATGGACGCTCCTATCCTGGCGATCTTGGAATACCTTTTATACCTGAAAAATAAAAACATCACAGTTAATACGCTTAGGGTACATCTGGCAGCGATCTCTACTTTCCATGATCATATAGATGGCACATCAGTATTTTACTCATCACACTATTAAAAGGTTCATGCAGGGCCTACATAACCTATTCCCACAGGTTCAGCCACCCACAACACCTTGGGACCTTACCTTGGTACTGAAGGCACTAACTCAACCACCATTCGAGCCATTAGCCACTGCCTCCCTGCTCCATCTATCTATGAAGGCTGCATTCCTAGTTGCGATCACATCAGCCAGAAGAGTTAGCGAACTGGTGGCGTAAATGGCTTATCCACCTTACACAATATTTTACAAAGACAAAGTTTCCTTACGTTTGCATCCTAAATTTCTACCAAAAACATCAACATCCTTTCACATCAACCAAGTAATACACTTACCTGTGTTCTATCCAAAGCCACATTCCACGACACAGGAGAGCATATTTCCTACCCTCGATGTCAGACGCGCTCTGGCTTATTACCTGGAAAGAACAAAGGAGTTTAGAAAATCAACACGGTTGTTTGTGTCCACCACAGAACGCTCACTAGGGCAACCAATTTCTAAACAAAGACTATCTAAGTGGATTGCATTCTGCATTCGCACGGCATATTCGATGCAACAAACAACCCCACCGGACACAGTTCGTCCACATTCTGCCAGAGCTATGGCATCGTCCATAGCATTCTTGACTAAGGTCCCTCTCCACATAATCTGTCAGGCAGCTATCTGGGCCTCTAATGACACTTTCGCCAAACATTATGCACTGGAACGTATTATAGCCTCGGACACTGCCCTGGGCACAGCGGTACTCCAGACAATTCGTAATACGAACCCGAAGTGCCCGCCACCACAAGACAGCGATTGCTACGAAGTCACCTAAAGTGGAACAGTCAGGAGCACTGCTCGAAGAAGAAATGGAAGTTACTCACCTTCGTGCAGTAGCCGAGGTTCTTCGAGATGTGTGCTCCCAACATGCTCCACTACCCACCCACCTCCCCTCTACTTTGGGGATTTTCTTTTCTCTCATTACAGCATGCCTCTGAGGTAGAAAGGGACTGAGGTAAACTGACAGCGGGCAGAGTAAGCAGCTGACGTCACTAACGGCGGGAAGGAACGCTGCTGCTAACTGCCCACTGTCTGAGCCACTACTACACAAAAAATCTCCGATCTGGGGTGCCACAGGACGTGAACACCTAAAGTGGAGCATATCGGGAGCACGCATCTCGAAGAACCTCGGCTACTGCACGAAAGTGAGTAACCTCCACTTGTTTTACTTCATGTGGGATGACTTACGACTGAACAGATTTGTGAAATGCCAGCTATTCAGGGTTGCCAGTTTCCTGAATTGAGATATGATATCTCAAAATGTTCAGTACACATACTATGAAGTGTTATTTAGCTTATGAAATGGAGATTTTTAATACTTTTACAGAAGAAAACATTGAATAGGATAATTAATTACAGCAGGAAGCATGAGCATCACTGAGTCAGTGTGACACTTGATTGACAGGAGCATAGATGACTGCAGTGTATAAGCAGCAGGGAAGCTGGTAGAAGAATCTGAAAACACTCACTGTCCCTGGGAAGGAGTAAAAAGGAAGAGCATAAAGGAAAAGGAGGAACCACCAGGACCCCTGGGAGGTTTTGAAAGGCAGAGAGTAGGACTCAAGAATTTTGGAGATGCTACACTGAGTGAGAGACTCCTTATTTTGTGCTCCTAGAAGAAAATCTGAGTAAGAATATCTGACGGTTGTGAACTGAAACAACGTTCACTGTGCCATGGTATTCGGTATTTAGATTTGTGCATCTCCCTAATAAATTCAAACAAAACAGTTCTCACTTTAGCATATACTGTCCTTGTAACAAACGCAGAGAGGCGGGTTGTAACATCTTTCCAGTGTGTGTATATGTAGGGCCATATGGCTATTACATACACAGTACCTTGTTTCCTACCTTTATATTCAATTTAGTCTACTGAATTTCAGGTCATGATCTAAGGCATGCTTATTTTATTTAGCTCTTGTTTAACTGTTATGGTTTTTCATATCTAGTTAAAGCACATTTGCTATGGCTGTATGTGCTTGAGAAGCTAGTAAAATATGAACTATTAATAATTACAGTAATATTTACATAAAATATTAATTTGAATTTTGCAGGCCCATTTTTAATTTGTAATTGTTCTTTGCAACACAAGATAAGCCCAAAATGTTTTTAAAACTTGGATACATGGAAACCCTCTAAATTTGCTGTCTTAGTATTCGGGTATTCCCCCAAAAAGGATTTTGTGCTTTAGATCTATTGGAGTGTATTACAAAAAAGAACACATATTGACATAAAGATCTGGTTTGCAGAATTTAAACTTCGGGTGTGTTACAACTGCTTCTGGTTTCATCTCAAGAGATAAGCATCCTGATTAAATAAGCATTTTTAAATAAGAGCTTGACAAAGGCAAACCAATAATGCCACCATTTCCTAATCCCCGCCCTTTGGGGGAACACAGGCTGTCATCAAATAACTCTTTTTCTGGAGCATAATAGCAACGGGAAAGTCAATGCTAAATACCATCCATTCTGGCTATGCAATTGACTTTATATCATTTCTCTTGTTCAGCCTGCTACCGTGCCCAGGATCTTTATTAAGGTGGTCTCAGTGGACTAGGAGCCCGTATCAGATGTTTGGCTTCACTATTTTCCCCTACCTCTAGGACTGTCTTCTTTTTGCCAAGACCCATTAAAAGGCATATAGATATAATTTATCAATGCTTCAACTTCTTTCTTCCTCAGTGGCCAACATAAACTTGAATAACTACATCCTTATTGTCAGGCAGATATGAGATTTTATTAGTGCATCCCTAAATTTAATCATAGCAAAGTGGATAACTGCCAGTGGATAGATTCCATGTGCTGTATGACCTCATAGACCAATACATAAGCAATCTTTGGGCCTGGTCTACACTTACTGTGAAATTCAGCAGCAGTCAATGGGAGTTACACAAGTTATGAAAAGTAGCTTGCATAACTCCCATTAACTTCATAACTCCCATGCAGTGTCTTCACTTTGCCATGCTAATGGGAAAGTCATTCCCATCAATGCAACACTATGCCATTTGAGAGGGCAGTTCTGATGTGTCGACTTGCGAATTTGATTGAGTGCGTCTTTACTGACACTCAATCAAATGGGAAAAATCGTTCCTGCACTGTCGGCTTGCCACCAGCGTAGCCATAGCCTCCAGCACTTATCAGAATCTGCCTTTCCATCTTGGGTCATTTGACTTCATGCACTTATATCATACTGTTTGCTAGGCTTTGGGGTTATTTTGCCCCTAAGTGTTACATCAAACCAGACCAACAGTCCAAAACCACCATAATAACTGTTCCCAATACAATCTTGAGTATGTGTGGGTATCCCTTTCATTCCCTACTCACTGAACAGGACAGTTATTACAGATAGAAATCCAGAGGAGCCCTGTTATCCCATTCTCAGGGCAACACCCTACTTAGTCCATCACCAGAGAAAGTAAACTATGCCTTTACACCACTATCTCTCCTATATTGTGTCTTCTGGACAATTCATCAGGAATGGCACAAGTCACCCTTATCACCCCAAACTGGCCCAGAACATTTTGGTTCCTGAGCTTCCCATGCATGGCATCTTGACCTCTGGTCACCATTCAGCCCTTTTTTGATTTCCTGACCAGGGAAAGGCCAAAATCAATCACCCCAATCTCCAACTGCTCCATCTTAGTGTGTGGTTTTTGATGAGCTTCAGCCTTATAATGACAATGTTCTGAATCTGTACAAAGCATCCTTACCAATAGAAGAAAGGAATCCAGTAGATTTATTTCTCCAGGAGGAGGTGTTCTCTGTCTGGGTGCCTCAAAGACTTATATCCCCAGAAGCTGCGTATATTCCTTACCTTCTTTCTCTAAAAAGGAGCAGACCTCTCCATCAATTCTTTATGGGTTCATCTGGCTGCAATTAGTGTGTACTATCTACCTTAAAAGGGTTTATTCAGTCTTCACTGACTAAAATAAAGGTGTTGGATAATACATGTTAGTATGCTTCAACTCTGAACTACTACCTCTGAATGTAAACCATTAACACCCTGCCCACCGTTTTTAATTTTGATAATAAGAACTAGACTTCTTGTACCCTATCCACTGCCTTTGTCCTAAATTTGGTGGTCTTGGAAGTTGAAGCAGCTTAACAGAAAAAAGTTTTTGAGCAGTAGAGTGGTTTACTTTTCTATCTAGCATCCGGCATGTTGTGCTGTTTGTTTTAGAATAGAATAAAATAGAATCATAGGGTTGGAAGGGACCTAGTGAGATCATTTAGTCCAACCCCCTGGGGCTTGAACCCAGGACCTTCTGCACATTAAGCAGAGGTGCTAGCCACGGCACTATTTTAAGAGGCATATTTTATTTTGACTGTATATTAAGGAGCTAAATCAGTAAATGCATGAGGCTCAGGTTACATATTCTGAACAGACATCAGTTTTTCTTTTAAAACTGGTAGGTTTTTTGTTTTCTGAATTTGCCTTGTATTAGCATCTTCATAGCCACAGCTGTATAAAAAAAACCTTTCTCCTACAACCACACTATCTTTTAACTAAAAAATGGGAAGTTGGAAAAAGTTTTCTAAAGGAGTGACCTTCAGTCCCAAGGCATCATAATCACTTTGGCTGAGTGAGCCCTTATGTTTTGGAACAGAAACTTTTGTAGTTTTTTTTTTGGATACATCTCACTATCTGTCTTGCAGTGGAAACCTTCTATGCAGCTAGTCTTTGGTTGACTTTCCATTCAAAATAAATAGGCTGTCTGTATTTCTAAATTATTTGCAGAAACTTTAAGTGCCCTGCTGGCATCCAGACAATGGAATTTCCTTTTCTCTTGTGGCTTACAATGCATGCAAAATGAAAGCAAAATAATCTCTTGATCACTGTAAAAATGCTGTTCACTTTGGGATTAACTTGTACTTGGAACAACTTTCTCCTTACAAATTTAAAAGGTATGATATTTTTCTTCTGCTTAAGTCTTTGATAAAGATGGAGAATATAACATAAAATGGACTGTTTTGTCAGGTCAGTGGATAATCATGATTTAAGATAAAATAAAAATCAGTTTTTTGGCTTACAATATTTTTGAAAAAATTAATGATTTTTGCTTATATTTTGCTATTTTTTTTAATGTTCTTCCTATCTGATAGCCTTAAATCACTGAAGTGGATGTTTTCTAGTCGTTTCTTTAGTTTCCAAACTTTAGAATTGTAGAATTTCAGATTTTACATAGCAGTATTTTCTGTTAAGTTTCATACAAAAATGCTAATATATTCTTTAAAAAAAAAAGTAAGTGCAAGGCCTCATTAATATACTTGCTATCAGAACAAAATACACTCAAATGCAAAATTGATAAGCAAATAGCCTGTCAGATATTTTTAGCCAACACATCTTTCTGGTATACTGAAATTCCAAAAGTCAAGAAATCTGAGATTCAACCTGGCTATACAGCTCTGTTAGGTTGACCAGAGAATAAGTATGAAAAATCACAACAGGATGTTGGGGGTAGTAGTTGCCTATATAAGACAGAGCCCTGACTATCAGGACTGTCTCTATAACATTGGCACATCTATCTGGTCACCCCTAATCTAAGTCAATAAGACTTTGTGAACCTGTGTTACTTGAGTGCTTTTGAAAAACCTGTTCTCAAGTGTCTGACTTAGGTTCCTTTTAGGGAAAAAAATGACCTAATTATGTTAAACACAAAAAAAGTCCATTATAATTTATTTAATATATTGGAAGTCTAAATAACTTTTCATTATTGATGAAGCAATTTTGTTTTGAAATTATAAAGATTGTATATCTCAAAAAAGAAGCTTTTAATAAAGATACCATTTTAGCCTCATAATTCTGCACACACATATGCATATACGTTAAGCATATGAGTAGTCCCCTGTAAATTAATGGGACTAGTCATGTAAATGAAGTTACGTTCCTGGTTACATGTTTGCACAGTCAGGACTTAATTTTCAATATTATTTGTTCATTTAGCAGTTTAGCAAAATTCAAATAAGATTGCCTAGCAGTAGTGGCATTTGAAGACAATGTTTATAATTTAGTTCCCTATAAATATGCAATAATTTTCAAATTAGACAAACTTCAGAGTATTGAAATCACCTTGATTTTAGTTGCTCCATCATGTTTGGCTGATTAAGGGTGTTAAATAGTGATTCAAATGGAGTTTTGTTGCTGTTTGAGCATGCTATTTATTTTTCTGATGGGGCATAATCTACTTACTGTTCTCAGGAATGTCAAATTTTCTAGATATAGGGTATGCCATTTGCAGGTATATGGGTAGGAATATCTTCGATTTAATGTTAATAACAACCAATTCTTGGTGAATTATCAGCACCAGAGATAGAAGAAAGGACATATATTGTATAGGTATTGTTCTTTACCCACTCCAAACCTCAGAATATGTTGGTGAATTGGCCTTGTTGGAACATGTTTTGAGAGTTTCTCCAAGTCCACTGAGTCTGAAAACTGTCAAAATTGGACTGCTAAGGAGTTAGTGTGCAGCATTTGTCTGAAAACATCTCATTTTCTTCTGAATTGGGGTTTCTTTAGGTACCAGGAATACTTGGAGTCCTCTTAAATTTTCACAGAATCTTAGAACTGTAGGACTGGAAGGGACCTTGAGTGGTCTTCTAGTTCAGTCTTGTGCACTCAAGGCAGGACTAAATCTTTTTCTTGAAAATGAGGAAGAGTGAATTACATACATTTGTCTCTTTCTTCACAAGGCACCACACATATATTTAATGCTAGAAAAATCTTTGTGGCTTGGGGTATTTCTGTCCATATTTGAGAAGTACTTAGGAAGGCATGGGTTGAATAATTTCTCTCCTACATCAGTTCCCATTGCGGTTTGAAACTGATCAAGGGTTAAAATATAATTTGGGGGGCCCTGGAACCCTCCTAAATTGGCGAGCCCCCCTCATGCCAGGGGGGCCCCCCACGCAGGGCTGGACACCCCTCATGCTGGGGCAGGACCCCACTCATGCACCCCAGCTACTGCCCCTAACACCTACCCCCCAAATCCAGCTGCTGCCCCCAAAACACCTACCCCCATCAGACCCATTTCGCCATGTCCTTTTTAGCCCCAATCCCCACTCCCTAAGCTTCCTGCCCCCATTCCCGCCCTCCTAACCCTCCAGCCCACCATCCTGCCCCCTTCTCTCCCCTCTTCATGCACCCTCCCTGCCCCCATGCTTTCCCCACTGGCTGCCCAATCGCCCCAACCCCTGCAGCCCCCATACCTGGCCAAAGAGCTGGGCAGAGGGTGGAAGGCCATGGCGCTGGCTGGCCAGCCGGCTGGCAAAAAGGAGCCTGGACTGGATGCCGAGGCCTGGCTGCATGCACAGTCAGACCCTTGGTGGAAAGGGCAGAGCCACACAGGCTCCGGCGAGGGGATGGATGGGTGGCTTGGCTGGCCCCAGCCTGCAGCCCCTCCCTTCTGCCGGCCTAGAGGGGATGCACCAGGGTTCTGGCTTGCCCTTCTATTTTTAGGGGGCCCCGGAACTTAGCATTCCAGCACATCCCCCTATTTTGGGAGGGGGTGGAATGCAGCATTCCAGAGCATTCCCCTATTTTTAGGGGGCCTGGAACGCTGGCTCCATAAAAATAGGGGGCCCTGGAATGGCGTTCCGGGGCGTTGCCCCTTACTTTAACCCCTGGAACTGATGATGATAAAACTTGACTTCATACTCCCTTTCCAAGACAGGATTAGTTCTGTTCTTATGATGCTTCTGGCAAAAAGATGGAAAAGAAAAATGTTTCTGAGATGAAGTCTTTCCAGTCCTGAATAGCAAATGCCTTCATAGGGTGTATGGTTAGTCATTTTTGCAAACCAAGATCTGAGCAGTAAAAATTGGCAGGCATAAACATTAGTCTTTCTGATCATGGGTCACATCACTTGCTCCCCACAGTACTCTTCAATCACATTCAAAAATTTTGTCTTTGCTTTCAAGGTTCTACATCATGAAGGTCATGTCTACATTTCTTTCTCCTTCTGTTTAGCATTCTTTCCCTTAACTTCCCCAAATGCTGCCAATACACTAGTTACACCAACCATGGTCCACATTTTATCTCCTTCCGTAAAAATCTTTTTGCCTTCTTTCATGCTGCCACTTGCTAATGAATCACCATTCCAAAACATTTTGGAACCTTTTGCCTTATTCACATCACATCTCAAAGCATATTATTAGAGCATTATCTACAGAGAGATTACATTTACACTCAAAACAGAAACTAAGAAAAATATGTTTAGCTCACATTATGGATGTATACCAAAATTCAAAGACTGTGGAATCAACTCTGTAATCATTTTTTCTTAATCTCTCCTTTCCAATGTATATTAGAATCATTTGTCTGTCAGAGCCATCATCTTAACAGTAAGAATTTTGGAACAAGGACATGTCTTTTTCTTTTTTTGTCTTTTGTAGTATATGGAGGTATTCATTATTTCTTTGTCGAGCAGTGTTCCTGACTGCTCCACTGAATGTCTTTGTGCAGCACCGCACCCCAGATCGGAGATTTTTTCTCCAGCAGTGGCTCTGTTAGCGGGGAGAGAGAGGTACGGTGATGTCAGACACCAGTGCTTCCCAGCTTGCTGACGTCAGCATTCTATTCTCCCTGCACTCCTCAGTTCCCTCATACTGCCTCCGACTCCGGACGGAGTCAGCGCTGGCTCCTCAATACTTTTAAATACTGATCCCTTCAACCGATTTCAGTCCAACTCTCAATATGATTTAACAGACTGTTATACACGCTGCGAAACTGACGAATTCAGCTGGCTTTAAACGCTGCGCTCCATGCCAGTATCAGATGGCCATCAAACATGTATTAAGTGCCTGGGTAGAGTCACCTCTCACAGAAATGCCAGCATTGTCGTAATCTGACTTCCAGGACCAGAAAAGAAAGGGAGTGCAAGCTAAAACTTCTTCTTTTAGAAGGAGCTCTTCGCTTCGCTTCAGACCCGGGTGCCTCTCCTCAGTCCTCTGAGGGAGCACATAAACACCAGTCTGCACTCTCATCCCCAGTGCCTGCCAAACAATCTAAAGGCACTGATTTAAGTACTAAAAACATGCAGAAGGGACCTCCTTCGGGTATGGTAACCCCTGCTAAACCGGCTAAAGCAAACCTACCAAGCCAAACCGTGCTTTGGTTTCTCAAGCCGCGGTTCCATCAACGGCACCAGCAGCAGCCGCACCAGCGGACCCGGCACCTCAACTGATGGCGCTGGTCCGGTCCACAACACCTGCACCTGTAATCACTGCACCGTCCTACACAGTGCCGACCCCAGTGCCCCATACGAGGCCACAGTTCCTGTCCCCAGTGCCAGCTGCCTTGGTTAACGTGGCACAGCTGCCCTCCCCCCCCCACAGCCGCAGGCAGCATTCACAGCCAATACCCTGGTGCAGCAACAACCTAAACAACAGCTTCACAGCAAGCACGCTGCCAAAACGAAGCACATTGACTTGAGAGAGGACTTTAGTGTTCACTCTACTCCAGGCTCCCCATTGTTTCAGACGGACTCCTCACATTCTAGCTCGTCTTCAATGCTGGGTTCCTCCTACCATCTGCCTTCAAATGCATCTTCCAGCCCCATGTCTATTGAAACAGTAGCTCCACAGATACAGCAATCATTGGTTCAGAATCCTTCAGCTGCTTACCCATGGCCATAATCCCCATACTACTTTTACCCTCCTCTACCGGGGACGAATTATCCTGGTTGGCCCTGTAACAATACTTTACAGCCTGCCTATTTACCTGGTCAGTTTCCTCCAGACCCTCAACAACACCAGCATCCGCAGCCGGATATTCACACCGTTACAGCATCATCAATCTCTGAACAACTTGAAGATTCAGAAATTCAGGCTCATGACACAAAACCAGATGATATCAGACAATTCTGTGACCTCTTTAAAAGAGCTGCGGATACCATGGACATTTTTTTGGACTCCCATCCTACTAGTCAGCATAAGCTGTACAAGATATTACAGACAGCAGGGTTCAATAAATTGGCTCTCCTGATGGACATTGGGATTCTAGAGCCTGCAGCAGCACTATGGCAGATGCCAGCATCTAATCTCCCTTCTAACAAGAAGGCTGACAAAAAATATTTCATTGCTCCTACGGGAATGAATTTCTGTTTACTCACCCTCAACCAAATTCCCTAGTGGTGGAAGCAGCTAATCAAAGAACTAAACAACTCTATTCTAGATCTACTCCAATAAACAAAGATGACAAGAAACTTGATGCACTTGGTAAAAAAGTCTGCAGCACTTCAACTTCATATAGCCAATTACACTGTATTTCTCTCAAATTATGACTACCATATATATACTAAATGAATGGATTTGTCCGACGATATACCAGAGGACAAATGCGAACAATTTAACTCTTTAATTTTGGAAGGTTACCTTGTCGCAAGAACAGCCCTTCAAGCGTCTCTGGACACAGCAGACATTGCCGCCCAAACATTAGGAACGGCAATTGTAATGAGGTGGGCTTCTTGGCTCCATTCCGTCGATCTGCCTAGACAGATGCAACATACTGTTGAGGACCTTCCCTTTGAGAAAGATACTTTATTTGCACAAAAAACAGATGATGTAATGCACAGTCTAAAGGACTCCCGGGCTACCTTATGCACTCTGGGTATTTATACCCCTTCATCATTTAAGAGGAGGTTCCCTAAGAGCCAACCTTACAATTCCAAACTACCACAGGCTCAACCTAATCGATGGGCTGATACTTATCGATCAAAATCTCGTCAGCCTCTCTGGAAACAAGCTAACCAGACCTTGCATACTTCACAACCACTGAATTCCAGACAGCAGTTTTGACGTGTTGGTAGAGAGAGCTGCCAAGCAACCAACAACTCATCAGCCACAGTCACCATTACCACCTCTAATCTTCAGGAACAAATTACACTTTTTTTTCCATCAATGGCAGAGAATAACATCCCACAGATGGGTGTTAGAGATCATCCAAAGGGGCTATTCAGTACCCCCAAACCTCAATACCCCTACCCGTCCCTTTTCAGGGACTTCAACCATGTACAACTTCTACAGCAGGAAATTCAACACCTGCTCTATATCGGGGCAATCGAAGAGGTACCAAAACACCTTTGGGGAAAAGGATGTTATTCTCCATACTTCCTCACAGAGAAAAAGACGGGAGGTTGGAGACCGATTCTAGATCTCAGACGTCTCAACTGATATATTCAAGTAAAATGTTCAAGATGGTGACACTAAACACGATGCTTCCGTCTCTTCACCAGGGAGGTTGGTTGGCCTCTCTCGATCTAAGGGACGCTTATTTTCATGTTCCCATACTCCCTGCCCATAGGAGATTTCTTCGTTTCACTTTCCTCTCCAAGCACTACCAGTATGCAGTACTTCCCTTCGGACTGTGCACAGCCCCAGAGTTTTTTCCAATCTTATGGCTCTGGTAGCTGCATTCCTACGAAAGCAACACATCACCATATTCCCTTACCTCGACGATTTTCTCCTAACGGCTCCCACACGTCTTCAGGCGCAACAGGCAGTGCTATCCACCAAGGCCCTGTTTCTTTCCCTAGGTCTAACCATAAATTACAAAAAGTCATTGCTATGGCCAGTGCAAGACATTCAATTTATAGGAGCATGGATTTACTCACCTCTAGCAAAGGCCTTTCTTCCCTTCAACAGGTTTCACAAGATAGTCCAACTCTTCTTGTCAATACAGAAATCTACCATCATTTCTACTCATACTTGCATGCAAATGCTTGGACGTATGTCAGCAACTACTTTCCTGGTCAAGTATGCCGGCCTATGTATGTGTCCACTCCAACTGTGTTTCCTTTCTTGATGCAGTTTTTCCAGTTGATCTGCCAACATGCTTCTACCCATTCCAGCACCTATTAAACGCACCCTGTCCTGGTGGACAGACTGAAACAACTTGTTACAGGGCATTCCCTTTCTCTTACTGCAACCGCTTCTCACCATCACCACCGATGCCTCTCTCATCGGTTGAGGAGCATTCCTTCAATATCAAACTGGACAGGGCAGATGGTCGCACACAGAAACACTCCTTCACATAAACCTTCTCGAACTCAGAGCAGTTCTAAGAGCTTGTCAGCATTTTCTCACTGTCATCGCCAGCAAACATGTCAAAATTCACACGGACAATATATCATATATATTCTACATCAACCGTCAAGGGGGAACCAGTTCGACATCTCTTTGCTTGGAAGCAATGACCCTTTGGGACTGGTGCACAGACCATGCTATATACCTTACTGCCGAGTACTTACCTGGCAAGGACAATATACTAGCCGATTTGCTGAGCCATTCCTTCCCCGCTCAACACAAGTGGGAAATCCGCAGCGATATCCTACTCAACATCTTCTCCCGTTGGGGGTTCCCCACAATGGACCTTTTTGCCACTATTCAAAACAAAAAGTGAAAACGTTATTGCTCTCACAGAGGAAGTGGTCACGGTTCCAGTGGCGATGCCTTTCTCCTACATTGGGGACGAGACTTGCTGTACGCTTTTCCTCCGATTCCCCTGATTCCCAAAACGCTTCGGAAAATCCAAGAAGGCAAAGCAGCGGTGTTGCTGATAGCGCCAGCATGGCCTCGCCAGACGTGGTATGCTCTACTCAAGACCATGTCCAGGACATCACCAATTACGCTACCCCTTGTCCCAGACCTTCTGTCACAGAATGGCGGGACTCAACTACATACTTACCTGAACAGACTCCATTTAACAGCATGGAACCTAGATGGTTCACTGGTCTAGAACTACAGTGCTCACACAAGGTACAACACATCCTACTAAACAGCAGGAAACCCACAACCAGGACTATTTACCTTTACAAGTGGCGCCATTTTTCTTCATGGTGCTCCCAGCGATCAATCGATCCTTGTACAGCCTCTGTTCCTCGAATCTTTGAATACCTCTCAGACCTGAAACAGACCAGCATTTCAGTAATCTTGCTCAGGGTTCACCTTGCAGCTATTTCCACCTTTCATGACCCAATAGATAATTCCTCAATCTTTGCTCATCGTACTATCAATAGATTCATGCAGGCTTTACAAAACTTGTATCCGCAAGTGCGTCCTCCGACTACCCCGTGGGATCTCACAAAAGTGCTGAAAGCTCTGACAAGACCTCCATTTGAACCGATGGCCACGACCTCGCTTTTACATTTGTCTATGAAAGTAGCCTTTTTGGTGGCAATCACTTCCGCTCGACGTGTGGGAGAGATTGCTGCCCTCATGGCCTACCCACCTTACACCATTTTCTTTAAGAACAACGTCTCATTAAGACTGCACCCAAAATTTGTTCCTAAAGTATCGTCCACCTTTCACCTCAATCAAACCATTCACCTTCCGGTCTTTTGCCCAAAACTCCATTCCACGTCACAAGACAAGGCACTGCATACCCTTGACGTACGGCGAGCTTTCTACCTCAATCGAACGAAACCCTTCCGAAAAACACCTAGACTCTTTGTATCGATCACAGAACGTTCTAAAGGGCAACCAATCTCTAAACAGCGTATATCCCACTGGATTTCAACATGTATTCAGACCACGTATACAGTCTCTCAATCGGTTCCTCCGCAAAATATACGTTCTCATTCCACCAGAGCCATGGCATCCTCAGTTGCTTTTCTTAAGAGAGTTCCTCTGCATGAGATATGTCAAGCTGCCACATGGGCCTCAACTGAGACTTTCACTAAACACTACGCTTTAGATCGCTTTTCAGCTATGGACACTGCATTGGGACTAGCAGTTCTCAGCTCAGTCCGTGACACATGAACTGAAGTGCCCACTTCTGTGCAGGGTAACTGCTACGTATTCACCTTCAGTGGAGCAGTCAGGAACACTGCTCGACGAAGAAATGGAGGTTACTCACCTTCGTGCAGTAGCTGAAGTTCTTCAAGATGCATGTTCCTGACATGCTCCACTACCCGCTCTCCTCCCCTCTACTTTGGAGGTTCCTGTTTTTCTGTTTCTCTTACATCCGGCCTCCACGGTACGAGGGAACTGAGGAGTGCGGGGAGAATAGAACGCTGACGTCAGCAAGGCGGGAAGCACTGGTGTCTGACGTCACCGTATCTCTCTCTCCCCGCTAACAGAGCCACTGATGGAGAAAAATCTCCAATCTGAGGTGCGGTGCCGCGCGAAGACCTTCAGTGGAGCATGTCAGGAACACACATCTCGAAGAACTTTGGCTACTGCATGAAGGTGAGTAACCTCCATTTTATTACCTAACACTTATGTTATGATAACATCATAATCATGATAGTATCAAAATATACACTGGGCAACAGGCAGTATGTAAACATATAATAAATGGCACTTCATGCTCCAAAGAGGTTACAATCCATAAAGACAAGACATCACTGGTGGAGAAGACAAACAAGCAGACTGGGGTGGGGATGATGGGATAACAAAGACATATTTATGGACGCAGTGAAATAACTAGCAATAGTTATAAGTACCAATAGTTATGGTACGGCTGTGATGTCAAATTTAACGTTTAACAAAAGCTGAAAGTATTTGAATCCAAGTGGACTATTTGCAAGTTTAAAACTGTGGCTCCTTCTGAAAATGGAAACCTGCCTAAATCACAGTAGCATCCTTTGAACCCATCATGAGGACTAGATGGTGTAGGTTCTGTTGTTGCAATGCCAACATCTACCTTTTGAGCTATTGACCAGAGCCTGTAGTGGGGAACAGGAAGAGAGGATTTGGGAGAAGTTTAATATGGACTTTCCCTAAATGTAGCATAAACAAAACGCATGTGCATTGACATGTTCAAGAATCACAGAATGCAAAGGGACATCACAATTAACAGTCAAGTGTGGAGGCAATAAATAAATTAAATTATATAGGATCATACATATCCAATTAAGGAAATGGTGCCAAAGGAATCTGAAGACGACAATATATTGCTTATTCAGCCATGGCCTCCCTTACAAGAGTGTGGAAAAACCATGGCATCTTGAAATATATGGTGGTTCAGCTGATGAAAAGCTTAGCTTTTTTTCCTAATGACTTATTTATGTAGTTCCTGGAAAACTATTGCTTCTCACAAGATGTAAATAGAAGGTTTAGAGATATGGTGCTGGGGAAGACGCTTGCAGATCGAACAAAAAAGAAAACACATGCTTACATTACAAATATCAGTGGAGAGAAATAGCCCCTATTATCAGAAATTAACAAATGCAAATTTATATCAGTGTAGAAATAGAAATAACCTTGAGAAAGTTATCATGGAAGGAATGGGTCATTACAGGGGACAGCAAGCAAGGAGATGGATAGATGGCACATGGCAGATCACTGGGAGGTTAGCTGCTGAGTGTGCGAAGTTAGAGATGAAATGAGAATGCTTCCAAAAATGTATTTTACCAGCATTCAGATATGAATAAATGGACTTTACATGTACATTTTAGCTCTTCTTGGAAATGGGATGTTAGAGGAATTGAGGTATTTTCTCCTTTTCCAAAGAAAAGGTGTGGTAGCTTTCTAATACATTTTTTTTAATACATGCGGATAATCCATTGCATGGTAACAGAAAGATCTCCCAAAACTGAGGGAAACTAACTCTCTCTTGTACACCCAGTTGCATTTAGGAGCTCCATTCCTGTTCTTGAAATTCGGTGGTTGAGTGAGGCTGGAAAGGTTAAAGACCATGGTTTAAGTACATTTCACTAGTTTTAGGTCTTGCAACAACTCCCAGCCACGATATAGTTTCTTCAGGTGTAAGCAGGTATCTGTCAGTATATACCATATGCTGCAGAGATTTCATTATAGACCATGGGTATGTCTACACTGAACTTGTTTCAATATAAGGAGGCTTATTTTTAAAAAACTTTTTACCTGCAGACATTTTGTTATTTTGAAATCAGTGCTTCATTATTTCAAAAAAATGAAGAACTATTTTGAAATAAGCAAATCTGCTTTTATTTTGAAAGAGCAATTCTTTCTAAATAGTTATTTAAAAAAAAAAAAGCCATTCCAAGTTGCGGAATTGCCTTTTTTCGAAATAATGGCCCTATACTTTTCCCTGCCTTCCCCTATTTCAAAATAGAAAGTCTAGTGAAGACACTCTATGTCTAAATAATAATTCGTACCTTATTTCAAGAGAGAGTCTTCACTAGACTATTATTTTGAAATAATAAATTTGAAATAATGCTATTTTGAAATAATTACTTTGAAATAAATTCTAAATAGTGATTTCAAAATAACTATTTTAAAATATCTTTGGCAGTGTAGACATAGCCGATGTGCTGCAAAGATTTCATGATATGTTCATGTGAAAAAGTGCATCTCCATGTGCCCTCCATGACATATGGTTAGACAGTCAACCGAGGGTGAGATGCCACCTTTAGATGGATAGAGATGGCTGTTTCTTCGTACCATTTAAAAGGTTTTCTTTCCTCCAGCAAAACGATCATCATACTGAGAGTGTTTCCATTCTGAAACAGAAATAAGTTGGAGACAAGGACATCAAAGCAGCACAATTCTGATCCCCTCAATCTGTTCTACTGGGAGGAAAACTGGCCAGAAAAACTGTCAGGATAACTTTCTGCAGCCCTTGCTCAGTGCAGATGAAAATGGAAGAAACACTTATTTCAATTTTGGCTCCATTTAAAACACAAGGGGAAAAATCAATATTGGCCAAGTAGGGAAGAACAAAATCTTTAGAAAAATTAAAATAGTTGTCTTGTAAGAGCTATAAAGAAAAACTAACTATAAAAATGATTTGTCAAAGTCTAGTTAAATGACACTATTTTTTGTGGCTTACAGTGTTTGTTTTTTTTGTCTTCTACTTAGCAAAAGAGAAAAAAAATTCATATTTGTTCGCTGAAACTTACTGATTTCTAAGCCATTGATTCTAGTCTATATAATCTAGATACAAATGTGTGTTTGGTTGTATTGATGATACAGAAGTCAGCTGGTGACTCAGTACTTTATTTATTTTTTAAAAAGTGTGTGTGTGTGTGTGTGTGTGTGTGTGTGTGTGTGTGTGTGTGTG
>ML682016.1:3401759-3461733 GCA_007922195.1 Podocnemis expansa | reverse complement strand
GTGTGTGTGTGTGTGTGTGTGTGTGTGTGTGTGTGTGTGTGTGTGTGTGTGTGTGAGAGAGAGAGAGAGAGAGAGAGAACCTTTTCTTCTAATGGAATTAAATGTTAAAGACTAAAATTCAGTAGTATTATTTTTCCTTATCTTTTCATAAAGGGTTTCATTAATCCTGCCATAAGATCTCTAGAAGGTGACCAGAGGGAATATGTACTTTGATTAATATTTGTTTAATGCAGAATTATCTATATTACTCAGATGTTTTATTCACATTAAAATTGTACCTATCAGCTCATTTGCAGGTTGACTATTCGGATATAGTTGAATGAAAAAGATGAACAATTAGGAGACTAAATGACTTTTAAAGCGTGCTAGGGGGCAGAACAAATACAATATATAATGCACTTGTCTTTTCCAAAACTCTTATGAGTTAAGTTGGTCAAATAATGTAGTAAAACACGTTTGCACACCTGAGTTTTAATGTTGTTAGAAATCTTTCCCAATGCCTTTATTTAGATTTCTGTTTTATTATATCACCCCTGGTAAAAGTATTAAGCTTTTCTTGTCTTATAGATGAAGATAAATTGTATAGAGGGAAAAAGTCAAATCAATACTACTAAGCAGAACGCGGAGTCTAGTTAATCATATCATAAATGGATCTTGAGGCTGAAAGTTTAACATACAATTCAAATATTTCATTCATGGATATAGGATGGGATGTAATGTGTCATGGTATCATAGATAATTTGTGTGTGGAAGTCATTTATCCATTTTCATTCCTGGGAAGGAGGTACAATATGTATATGAGGGTGTGGAAAATGTTAGAGTGGGATGGGGAAACCCAACACAAGTCTAAGAGTAGACAGGACACTTCTTAAGGCATGACCTGTTTTTGGAAATAGATAGTAACATTGCCAGCCATAACAGAGGATACGTTATAACGCTGCCTTTCTCTTTGTGTCTCACAGATACATTATCCCGGCCTTGCAGAGGTCTCATGCTGGGTTTTATCAATGTGTGGTACGGAACAGGATGGGGGCACTCTTGCAAAGAAAATCGGAAGTTCAAGTGGCTTGTATGTGTTATTTTGTGATTTATTAACAAACCATTTAAATTCTTATATGCAGGAAGAATATAGCAATAATGTTTGTCAATTCATTAGGTCTTGAGATAGAGTAATATGTTTAAAAATTACTATAGTGCAAGAAGTTTAACATTCACAGTGCTTGCCACCGGGAAGCAAAATTCGAAGTGAAGGAGTGAAATGTTTGCAGCTAGTCTTGAATCACTCCAATTGAGACTGTATTAGAGGCTTCCTATGGCCTATCTTTCAAAATCCCTTGGATCTTTTTGGACAGCCAGTAAATGGAGCTGACTTTACCTTCACATATAAATGCAGCAGACATCATCTGGCTGGGTAAGGCAAAGGCCTTTTAGAAAAAGAAGAGTATGAGGCTGGTTTCAGTAGGGAGACAATATTTCAGGGCTGAACTATGGATAAATAAGCTCCAAAAGGCAAAATGGCAAAAGCATGGAAGAACAATAGATGGAGTTTTCATTTTAAAGTCATTTATAGCTGAGCTTTTAGAGTGTTGGGGGTAAAGAAACTTTTGTCACTGGGCAATGACCAAGAATTTAGTAGAAATTCATAAGGATTGAGAGACATGGTGATACTTTGGTGATCATGGCCAGTAAAGACTTTAGTGTCTGAGAGAGGGGGACAGATTTCCTTTCCCAATGAATTAAAACACAAAACAAGGAGTTTTGAAGTTGATTTGTTACAGAGCAGTTATAAATGGTAGACAAGCACTGCTTCTTCTGGCTATCTCTGTCCTCCAATTTTAGCAGCAGCTCCTGCTTCCAGTCCTTTGCTCCTGATGGGAAGGAAGGGGAAAAGGTATGTCTTGATATTGTTTAGTCCAGGGATCTCAAACTCAAATCACCATATGGGCCGCATGAGGACTAGTATAGGCCTGCATGATGACTAGTACGTTAGTCTGAGGGCAGCACCACTGAAACCTATTCATACAACAATATTGCAAATATTGGTAACAATAGTGTCATTGCAGGCCACAGGAAATAGCTTTAGGGGCTGCATGCAGCCCACGGGCCATGTATTTGAGACCCCTGGTTTAGTCTAAATACTGTCTTTTCACAGGAGCATTGAGAAGGCCCTGAGGCCTCCTAACAAGCCATGGAAGTTGTGTGATATGGTCAGGGCATTGCAAGAGAAGAAGAAATCCTATAGAATTCCCTAGCTAACATGGTATGCCTGATGGCATGCTACCCACTCCTGGGTTTAGTATAGGACCTGCTACTTTAAAAGATGGAGGATTTCTTTCTGTTGCTGTTTGTGGGGTTAAGGATGTCAGGCAAATTTTTAGGCTCAGCAGAACCCTTTTAGTTCAGAGACAGTAGCTAATCCTTTCTTCCTGGTCTCTAACAACAGAAAATGAAAATAGTAGCCAGTTGTCACACTCTGTTCCCGCACCCTTTCAAAGACCCCTGAAAGGAAGATGCCCTAGAGACAGAAGAAGGATAATAGTAGACCACCATGCCCTCCCCAAAGACACCAGTGATAGACGCCCTAGAACATTAAGGAGGCAGGGACCTATTAGGAAAACAGATAGAAAATATCTGAAAAAGAGACAAGAGGGATGTTGCCTTGGATGTTCCAGTGGATCACCCTCACAATAGAAAACTAATAACTTTGTTCATAGTCAGTACTTCACTAACAAAACTTTGCAGATTTGCTCCTGAATGTGACTGTGAACCAAATTTTACAGGATGTGCGTATCTGTAGTTCCGACTACAAAAGCTAGGAAACTTGTCCTCTAATTTGACTTTCACTTGGAAATGTTAGTTGATTTCTCAATCGTTGGTGCTGAGTTATCTGATTTGACTTGTAAAGTATGAATGATCTCAAAATTCTTTGCACTTTTGCTTTTATTTCTTCTATTACTATCCATAAAATATGAATCAAATAAATTGTTTGATAGTATTGTAAAAGAATTAGACCCTGATCAACTCATTACTTTTTGAAAAGTATGTTTGAGCATGTGCTAGCTTTAGGTTTAAATTCAGCTTCTTACTTCCCTCCTTCTTTTACCAAAACAATAACATTCTTTTAAAGTAAATGTTTAAGTAAAATACCATTTGTTTGTTCACTACATGTTAGCTGTCTGATAGACAGAATAGAGTTCATCTGGGTGCGTAACTGGAAGGGCAGTGGTAATAAAATGGATAATGCTTGATAAATGGAAATAAGATTAAGTAGATGAGTTGAAACCTTTATTAGTCAGAACCATTTTCAAGGAAGTGATTAGACTGAATAATTATGTCATAAAGGAAAATGCATAGAATTTTATCTTTCCTGCACTTTAAAAGAAAAAGTGATGAGGAGAATAATACATTGCACTTACATAGTGCTTTACAAAGTTCACATAATTTATCTGTTAAACCATCAGTCTCCAGTAAGCATCATTATTATCATAGTTTTAAAGATATGGAGACTAACACAGAACATTTAAGTGACTTGGCCAAGGTCACATAGCAAATCAGTAGTAAAAGTGAGATTAGGATTTGTGGACTGAACATAAGATTGGGATTTCCTGCAGTGGCATAGTCATTTTTCAGAACATAAAAAATACTATAAAATAGTTTTCCAATCAAAGAAAGAAAGAAAGAAAACAGGAGTAGAAGATATAAAGCATGAACTATAGCAGCACAACTGGAATTGTGTTGTAACTATAAATTTAAGCATCTCTATTTTGATGGTTTTACCCAAATGATCAATAAATGCAATTTCACAAAACAGTGAATTCCCAGACCAGACATAAACTTACATTTAAAACTTCCATCTCTGAAGGACAGAATGAGCTCTAGTCATTTCAGCCTGGTTAGAATTGTCTCTAATAGCAATCCCACAAGGTGCGATGATCTATACCTATGGCACCCAAGAAAGGTGCGAAATTCTTTTCTACTTTTGAAAACATAAGCTATAAAAAGTAAAGAAATTACTTCTAATTTGGTCTTTACAATTGAACGTCCCCTGATGAAGTATATACGAGGGACAAATGAGTCAGCTACAGTATAAAATAGCTTTTGGAAAATCACTTTGATCCACTGTTGAATTATCTTTGCAAAATGTGATCATTAACACTGAATTTTACTGTAATATTAATCTGTGTCACCATTTTAACAAAATTAAATACCAAAAAGCCAATTTTGGTAATAAAAGTCAGGCTTCGTGTAAATCAGCACAAATCTGGAAACTCAGTACCCAAGGTTAAACTCTGTTCCTCCAGATTAGAATATCACAGACATTTTTTAAAAGCGTATTAAATACCCAAGGGACTGAACTTCATTACCTAATAGTGACTGCTGCTCTTCTATTTTATGGCTAATTGTTGGCAAAATTTTAATTTTCACATCTAAGTTTTAAGCAATGTGCATGCAATGAAGCACCTCAGATTTTGTAGTGTTTTATTGTTGTGTCATTTCTACAGTATAAAAGCCATCCACTTTTTTTTTTTTTAAGTTCATGTTCAGGCAACTTTGTTGAGATATAAATTAGTAAGAAAAGATTTTTATTAAAAAATGCTGACCGATTCTTTTGGGGTTTAAAAATTCCTGAATTCTGAAGGCTAGATTAGTCACATGACAGATTAATTAGAATTATCTACATGGTTCAAAAGTTCTTTTCAGGTAGGTGATTTGATTAGTTATAAACAAAAACACGGAGCAACATTGCTGATTGTAGCTGAATAAGTAGCTTGAAATCACAAAGATGATTAAAACTCTTTTTAAAATACCATGTTTTTCTTCCTGATTTTGTTTTTTCTTTTGTCTCTTAGTTCCATCCTTGGACAGGGCTTCAGGTTCATACTCTTCTGGCCTTCTTGCATCTTTTTCTTCTCCAGTGTACTTGAATACCAACCCCTTAGTCTTTGGGAGATGGGAATTCACTAGGGAAACAAAAAGAGTTATTTGTGTGAAACAAGCTGTTAATGTCTTTAGAGATAAAAACAGAAGAAACCTGCAGCTAAAAGGATGGAAGTAAGAGACAAAACAAAGAAGGAAGAAAAAATGCAAAGGGTTTTTAAATGGACTTCAAACTTTCTGGTTGCCCATAAGACTGTAAGATGTATAGGCACACTTTTGGGAGGATTCATAGGAAAAATTTGCATTTTTAAAAAAAATGTCAAATATGCAGATAAAGCATTCAGATCATAGAAAGGAGGCCTACAGAACCAACATCTAATGAAATGTTGCACATAACCATGGTCTTCATCCTGCAGTTATAGCATATTGAGCTCATATAATGTCAATGGGATTGCCTACTGGTGTAACGAGGCAGTGCTACAGGTACAACTATGGACAGACTGAAGGAAAAGAGCACTACAGTAGAATGACCAGACAGACTTGGGAGCACAAAAACTGGAAAAGACTTCATGAAACATTTACTCTACTTTCGCATTTATACTAGGAAGTTCATTATATAGCATAAGAATATATTTAAAAAATTGTAAATTAAAAATGATACTTTCTAGTTAAAAAAAGAAATCAGATATTATAATAGGAGACACAAAATCTTGCAGTGGAGCTGAATGATACACTTCTCGTGTTCTCTGGTGGTACTTTGTTTTTTGTCATGTCTCACTACATTCTTGAAATTTGCATTAATCAATCCCACAGTCAAATCATTTTGTTTAATTATGGTAATGTCACTGATTCTGTTGTAAAATGTAACTCTCTTTGATACCTTGAAAAGAAAAGGGGATAGAAACTTCCAGGACTTTGAGTTTAACTTTTCTCTGCAGATATGGGAAATTTCATGGACACAAACCAGAGAAAAACAGTGTCACAAGGACAAGCAGCAGTTCTAAACTTCCTGCACATTGTCAGCTATCCCAGACCGCAAGTGACTTGGTTTAGAGATGGACACAAGATTATTCCAAGCAGCAGAATGTAAGTTGATGGGACGTTCAAAAACTTAAAGTTGTGAAATATGCCTAATTACATTTGATAACACTTACATTTTAAGCAGGCTAATTAAGGTTTAAAGAGACTGAAGCTGTCTAGCTCATCCCAAGTTTGAGAAAAATAGCTATGTAAAGACTGGCTCTGAAATTACTAAGTAATTCAATAAAATAATTCATGTAATCTTAATGCTTGGTGTACAGCAGCAGGCGCTGGTAATGGTGAATGGCTGCTTTCTCCACCGTCTCTTTGTTTTCATGGTTTGCTTCAAAGAAGTGTTTGTTTGTCCCTTTATTGTATTTACTTGAATGAGATAATTTAATGAATTCTGGTATTTACTTATAAGGCTGCCTTTTACACTGATCTTTTCTTGATACTATTTTCCTTGACAATAAAACGCTAATCGCCACTTATTTTCTTTATCCTTTTATCCTCCAGCAGTTTTATTTCCTTTGGTCTAATTAGCAGTTCAACCACTCGTGGTAAGGTTGGTGCACTTTGATTAGCTAAGCGTTATCTCAAGATGTACTAGTTTATCCCTTACCTAAGACATTTCAAATGCCACTTCTATTGATACATTCGTGGTTTTATTTAAAGCTTTGTGTATTTAGCTGGAGCATTTAAAAATATTTTGTGCCCAACTCCCTGTCAAATTCAATAGAGAATTACTGGATTATCAAGGGTTTTGGTGAATGAGAATTTCCAAAGGACCTAGGAGTTGGCAAGAAGATGCTGAGTGCCAAGAGTTCTTATCAGGGAAAAAAGGTCTTTTGACATTCACTTTTAATTGTAGAGTTATACTATGTAATAACAATGTATGAACTGCCATTCTGGATCAGACCAGAGGTCCATCCACATATGACAGAGGGAATGAACAGAGCCTGGCAATTTCAGTCCCATTTTCTGGCAGTTGGAGGTTTAGGGACACCCAGACCATGGAGTTGTGTCCCTGACCATCTTGTCTAATCTTTTACTGCAGTCCACTTATACTTTTTTAAAACGTGAAAGCTAGTGATGTAGGCTGTTTTGAAAGTCATTTGGCATTAATGTGGTATAGCTCTGTAATGATTTATGAATATATGGCCTACTGCTACTTGATGTAGTTACTGCATGGTTATATTAAGTTATACATTTACCATATGTATAAGTTTATTTTAATAACAGGTTGTTGGAGAAACAAGGTGAAAGCCAAAACAGTGGTTCCAGATGAAACACCACCTTGTAAACACTTGAATGGGGCTAAGAGACAATGCTTGAGCTCTTAACTTTGAAGAATATGCTTTGTTAACTCCAGGCACATTACTAAACTTGTTTTGCCAGTGCTGAGAACAAATAAATAGATCAAAAGCACTACAAGCAGCTGAAAAGTTCAGAGGTCAGACACTTGCCTGAGAGCTGTTTGTTGGGGATAGATCGAAACAAGCAGGTACCCGTTTGCATGCCTGAAGATGCAAAACCTTTCTAGGCCTTCCATTAAAAGGTGGGAGGACTTTTAGATAGACATGCATAGAGGCTGACTGTTACTTTAAAATCTTATTTCTCTTAAGTTATGCTTTTTCCAACTGTTAACAATAAACAATACTTTGATTTTAAAAAAATGGTTTCGATCCCTATGTTAACCACTGGTCACAAGCTCCTGACAGGAACAACTGCTATTATGCAAACACAGTCAGACCTCTCAGGATATGTGCAATGGATACACAGGCTACTGTAGTCCATTGCCTAGTCTAAGAATTGTAAAATCACAGGATTCTAACTTTAGAGAAGTGATGTCATGAAACCTGAGACTTGAGGGGATACAGAGGCAAGAAAAGGTGTCAGAGATGCAGCTAGCCCTCTCACTGTGATAAATATATAATGACTGAACTACTTGTCTCTGGGCAGAAGTGTCATTTCCTAAGCAGCAGCCCTACAGCTTTAAATAAGGCCTTAGGTGCACACAAGTTGTCTCAATTTAACTGAATCTGCTTAGAAGCTGATCTGCTTAGATTCTTTCAACTCTCCATGTGGATGCTTTTAATTGATTTGAGTCCCTTATTGTAGCAAAGAGGAATGACCTTCCTCGGAGATTGACAACAAGGAGAGCCAGACAGCCCCTGGTGGGTGGAAGCAAAAGAAGTCCACCTGCCAAGCCAGAAACAGAGGGGTGGGACAGAGACAGAAAGTACAAAAGGTGGGGCCTTCAGCTTGGTAGAGGTAGAATGGATGAGGAGGACTGACAAAACTTGACAGCTTTGAGACCTAGAGGACTGGCACCTGAGGACTAGCTAAACTGCTGACTGACTGACAGATCCAGAGGCTCTGGTGGAACTGTTGGCTTGCAATGTAGTTGTGGGAAATGGTGGAGAATGCCAAGCTGCAGGTACCTTACAAAGGGGATGTAAAGAGTGGCCCAGGGTAGCCAGGTACAGTAGGGCTCTCCTTCTGCCTGAGCACTTATCAGCGCATTTCAGTTAGAGATCTGATGATCCAGTGAAGAACGCTCAACTATTGTGAGAGCCCTAGGCTGGGACCTGGTGGCGTTGGGTGGGGCTAGGTCCATCTACCCCCTGCCACCCTAACCCTGGGGTGGCTGACTCCCCCCACTAGATTGGTAGGCCTGTGGTTGGGGCTCACTTCTTCCTGGAAGGCTTAGACTATGTTGATGGCCACCACTGCCTGAGCCCTTTCGATTATTTGATGGATCATCTGACCTGAGGACTTGTGCTTATAAACTCACTACTACTCTACCGTGCTGGAAGTGGTTGGAGCCCTGGAGACTGAATGGTACCCTTGCCTTTTGACAGACTGTTGTTCTAGGACTGTGAAATAAAGAAGTGTGGCGTGCCTCAGAGATTGACAGTGATAGAGATCCCTGTATTTTTACAAACCCATGCTTAAAGTCATAAATCAATTCAAATCACTTCAAATCCTATTTGAGTGTCCACAGGAGGGGCTTGCACCACACTAACTAAATCAGTCAGCTACACTATTTCCTGGATGTGACAACATTATGCTTTATGTTTGCTGAAGAATCATTCAGGGTATGTCCACGTTGATTAGCAACCAGTGGCTGGCTGGTGTCAGCTGACTCAGACTTGTGGGCCTCAGGTTAAGGGACTGTTTAATTGCATCTAGATATTTGGTCTCAAACTGCAGCCTAAGCTCTTGGACCCTCCCACCTCCTACGTTCTTCAAGCTCAGGCTTCAGTCTTGTGCCTGAACATCTGCACTGCAATTTAATATCTCTTATTCCGAGTCCCCTGGCATGAGCCAGCCACAGGTGCCTAATTGCAGTGTAGACATGCACTCTGTGTTCAAACTGAGAGAGAACATGGTGGTTGTTCCATGCTGAAATGTCACATCACTGCCCCAAAGGAAAAGTTGTCCATGTCATATTTTAACCTGTAACATAACTTAAGAAAACAATTGGCTCAAATGCTTCTTGGAACTGCCTCGTGTTTATACTAACACCTCTCTACTGCCTTGACAGTGTAATGGAGACTTAAAATAAGCATAATTTAAAGTTATATCCCCCCCCCAGCCTCTTTATATTTCCGGAATGGGCTGTAAGCAGGCATTAGTGAGATAAGAACCAGATTCATTAGGAATATGGGTGGGGAGGAACGCTCACAAGTCAGTAGTTGGAAATCCGGGTAAGGCTTTATCATTATAGCAGGAACTTAAAAGATCAAAATGAAGAATAGCTATGCAAAAATATGAATTCTTCAACTATTGGTAAGAATCTGTTATTTAATTTTCCATTATTGAAACTGCAGAGGAATTTGCATAGCAGTTTTAAAGCAGCTAATGCTTATTAATTTGGCTTTTAAAATTATTTTAATTTTCAAGTATTTTCCTGCTGCCAGTGTATGTTAATGTTTCTGTAGAGCCTGGTTAGTGTTCCAGTCTTAATTTGTTTCTAGGGAACTCAGGTAGCAGAGGATCCACCACTGCATTCTCATAAATTCTGGCAAACCTTCATTATTTTGGAGGTATTTTACATATTTCTGGAATACAATTTTTGTCTTTTCTAATGTTAGCTTCACATCTTAGCATAGGCTCCAGTTCCAGCAAATACTTCTTGAATTCAGGATAAGCAAAGATAATAGACCAGTTTCTTATTCCTCTTACCAGGTCATTAAGCTGAAAATTGTCAGTTGTTTAGACTGGAGAAAAAACCATTATGATTCTGGATAGATTAGTCTTCTCTTTCCTTCACAAGTGAAAAGTCATGATGGTAATCCTGCTGTGTGAGAATGCAGTGCTGTGATATTTACTGGGATGGGGTTTTCTTTTAAGACATAGGCAATTTCTTTTAAATGGAGTGGATTTTAATTAATTTAAATGGCAATGTAATTTATGTGGGAAAGATTATTCGACTTCGTAGCAAATAACGGTGTGTCAATTCAGATGTTGACCAGTAGCTTAGCTGCAGTGATGAGAATAACATGTTCTGAAATTGTGTTAAAGCCACAGGATATAGATTAGAATATTGACCGTTAATTTTTACAAGATTTTCACTTGCAAATCCACTCTAAAGACCTTTAGTTCCTGCTGCACAGAATCACAGGTGGGTTAATGTAAAGATAACAAAAATTATATGGTGTTGATCATGTCTGGTAAGGGGCCTTTCATGTAGTCGTGGGGATACTGATAAAATTCCTGATATGAGTGATATGCCGTAGTACCATTATTCAAGTAACACAATATTTACGGTATTTCAAAGTTCCTGAGTTTGTTTTGTTTTCACCCTATTTCAGCATATTAATGTGTGGTGTATAATACAAAAAATTGTTGCAAATTTTGGCTTTCATCAAAATCTTATTTTGATATTTTAAAGGAATGTTTGTGCATCATCAAAGAAAAGCCATGTTATTCCTCCTTCCATGAAGTTTGCTCCTAATTCTTTTTTAGAAGAAGAAAAACCTGTCAATGTATGCAGATAAATTTGTGTGGCAGTCAATGAAGGTGTATTCGCATAGAAACGTAGTGACTGCTACCCGAGTCACTGGTTTACTTGTTGCATTGTTTCCTCTAGGGCAGTGTTTCCCAACCTTTTGATGGCTGGGAGCCCCTTTTTTACTGGAAAGAACACTGCAGAACCCTGGTCATTGCCGCCGCTTTGCGGTGGTGACGCCATAGCCAGAATCTGTCCTGTGCCGCAGAGTGGCTGAGTTGTCGTAGGGTCCAGCTCTGAGTTGCCCCAACAGCCTCCCTAACCCACCCCGCCCACAAAAGGCTGCCACTGCTGCCCCAAGTTGACCCCCGCACGCCCTTTCCCCAGCTGCTCATCCCCGAGCCCTTTCCCCCATCCCCCTGGCCCCCTTACCTTGCTGCCGGAGCTGGAAGCGGCTATGCCACAGGCTGCTCCTTCTGCCCTGAGCATGATCTGAACATGCTTAGGGTGGTAAGGGAGTTTTAAAAACTCCCAGCCTGGGGCAGAGCCACTGCTCGCATTGTCTGGCACGCACCACAGCATCTCACTTCCAGCGCCGATGTCGTCTGGCCCCAGCTCCCTACCTGTCCATGGACCCTTTTAAGTAACTCAGTGGCACCCCAGGGGCCTGCAGGCCACAGGTTGGGAACCACTGCTCTAGGCCAGTCATTCTCATCCTATCCAAATTATTAAAAGTGCCACAGGACTTCTTTTGTTTTGTTTTGCTAGACTAACATGGCTACTCCTTTTGAACTTATGCAGACTATCGTACCTGGTTCAGGAGTCTGATTTGTCTTGTATACCACAAGTCTCACCTAACAGAAAAACTACTTACTTACAAAATCAAACATAAAAATACAAGCAAACTATAGCTGAAAAATTGTTTACTTTCTTCATTTATTTATAAGAAAGTATAGCTTGTACTGAGTTCATTAGTGCTTTTTATGTAGCCTGTTGTAAAACTAGGCACATGTCTAGACCAGATGATATATCCCCGGAAGACCTCTGTGTATGCAAAAGCATACCTGTACCTTGGTTGAGAACCAGTGCTCTAGTGTGTTCAACTTTTCTCAGCTGTTAATGGGTGTTCGGATTTTTGTTATGAAGAAAAAATATTTGGGGACCTAACTATATTTTGTAGAATGTTGTGCAAATATGTCACTGCTTTAAAATCCTTTTGTAGCTGCTAGTTTATTTCTTCCAGGAAGTGATAACTGTAGTCAACCCTCAAAGTAAATTTGCAAAAATATAGGAAATAGTGTGAAAATTCAGTGAAAAGATTCCTGTTGACTTCAGTGGAATGTGAATGAGGGCCTTAAATGTTGTAGCACAAGACCAGACTTGGGAATAGAGCACAATGAGCTGAAGCAACACGGCTCTAAAGTTACTAGTTTCAGGTGCTACAAAGTAGATATGAGGAAAGGGAAGAACAGAACAAACCATCATTTGAGAAGAAAGCAACTGGAAAGTGGCGCTTGGGAGAGGATGGAACCAAAAGTTACCCAAAGAAATATTTTTTTCTCAATGGCTAGGCTGTTTTTGCTTTGGAAATGCATAATTCCTCAGGCAATTGGCATCTGGTTTAAGTTGTCTTCCATTAATGTTTCTGTTCCGTGAAATCCATTTTCCCCTTAATACAAACATGCAACTCTCATTAAAATGTGGATTTGAACACCAAGAGCCTGGATTTGAACACTAAGAGATTGATTTTCAGTTAATTGGATGATTTTTTGGGTGAGTCTATAATAAAAGGTACAGCTTTTTAGCCACACATGCATAAATCAGTGACTTTCACACATCCATCCCCATATATATGGGCAAAAGTATTTATGCCAGCCCAGAATGGCAAATCATGTCTTTATTGTCTAACGTCATATCCTGAAAGCAAGAAAAATCTGTAGGTGCCTTTATGGACAGGACTTGTTGGTGCCCCACACTGGTATTTTTAACTGAAAAGTTAAAATGAAATATTAAAGGCATGAGCCTAGATCATCACTTGAACATCTGCCCTGCACAAGAAGTTTCATGAAGTTATGTGGCCCTAGGAGCATCCTGGAAGCAGATTGTGATTATGAGGGTATCTATACCAGGCCTCGATAAATCAATGTTTCTGGTCACCGTGGTGACCAGTTTTAGTAGCCTGTTATCTGGCTCCACTGCAGAAATGTTATGGAGGAGCCCACTCTGGCAACCAAAAGTAGAATTGCTGGCACCTAGCTGTGTGACAGTTTTGTCCACCGCTAATGTATACATTGCCATAAGACGTGTGATTGCTGCTCATTTAGACATCCCTGAGCTAGCTTTGGTCTGCCTAGAATAACAATAGCAGTAAAGCTGCACCAGCATGGGTGGTGACTGTTGAAGTATGTATCCATGGTCCTGGCCGGACAGGACTTTTCCATGCCATTGTTAGTGCTGTCATGCCTTTGCCACGATTTGTGGTTGGTTTAACAAATTATAACTAGTTTGGGTAAGCCTGGAGGCTTTGCAGTCATAGTCCGTTTTGCTTGGGAAGTAGGAAGGAAGTAGGAATCTGCTTTTTGATAGAAACACAATCAAGTGCTCTCCTGGAGGGAACTGGGGTCAAATTTGTTCATTGATTCATTGATTGTAGAGCCAGAAGGGATGATTGTGATCATCAAGTTTGACTTCCTTCATAACACAGGGCATAGAACTTC
Organism: Podocnemis expansa; assembly: GCA_007922195.1. NCBI lineage: Eukaryota > Metazoa > Chordata > Testudines > Podocnemididae > Podocnemis > Podocnemis expansa. The sequence goes on along the minus strand of ML682016.1, from coordinate 3,448,161 downwards.
TCTGGATTAATACCTGTTTGAAATAGAGCATACCTTTTAGAAAAATCTGGTCTTGATTTTAAAATTACCAGTAATGGAGAATCAATCACAGTCTGTAATAAGAAGTTTTGGTGGTTCCTGACTCTCACCTTTCAAAATGTGCACCTTATTTCCAGTCTAAATTTGTCTGGCTTCAGCTTCTTGCCATTGGATCTTGTTATGCCTTTTGTCTGCTAAATTGAAGGCCCTTTTTCAAATTTCTGTTTTCTATGCATGTGTTTACAGATTATGGTCAAGTCACCACTTAACTTTCTCCTTGTTATACTGAATAGATTGAGTTCCTTGCATCTGTACCTATAAAGCATATTTTTCAGTCCCTTACTCATTTTTTGTGGCATTTGTGCTAATTCTCTCCAATTTATCTATTTCCTTCCTGAACTGTGAACTTGTAATAATTCAGATAGAATATAGGAGCCCAAAGGTGTTAACATAACCCAGTCCAGTATTAAACAAGGTTCGAGGTTTGCTCTACGGAGGTCCCAGCTGGCTTAGCACCCTGGCAAACTCCCCATTAAAAATCTTTTTTAACTTTTTATTAAAGATAAGAAGGAGAAATGGTTATAGTATTTGAAATATAAGGTATTAAATAAGGCTTTTCTTTTTTAGTAACATCCATTGTTCCTTTTCCTTTAGATGGAGAGAGTTTTTACGAGGGAAAAAATTTGTTTTGACATTTTCTGAAATGGTATTAAAGATGGTAATAACTGTCCTTCTGGGGGAAAAAGTTAGTAGAGATAGGCTGGAGCTGTCACTGCTGCAGATATTAAAGTCAGCTCCTGTTCCTAGAAGATAAAAAAAGAAACATGCAGAAGTGGAGAAAAAAGAACAGAAAAGATAGAATATTCAGTCTCTGGTGTTGGTTCTTTCCTGCATTCTCACTGGAGAAACACAGGATTAGCACGTTATCAGCTACTTGAGACCTTCAAACTAGTACCAACATGAGGCTGTTTAGGACAGTTGTTCTCAACCATTTTCGGGTTGAAACACACTTGGCAGTGGGATGCAACCCTACAGGACACACCAGCCCACTCCACCAGGATGAATCCAGCCATCTCCCCAGCTCTCTGCAACACACTGCTGTCTGATGACACAGTTAGGTATCCTGACACAGTGGTTGAGAAGCACTGGTTTAAGGCATTACTTGTATTTACCTCTTCTGGTTGCAGGCTTCCCGCAGTGCTGCAAATATGCAATCTTGCCTGGCCAACCCCGAGTCTTATAAGACAGAAGGCAAAAAGAAAGGGACAGAAGCTGGGGAAAGAAAAAGACGTTCAGGTGGGGATGCAGGGAGACAGTCTTTCATCCCTAGTGGTATCTGGGGGTTAGCTGGACATAGTGGCAATGTCATCTGAATCTCCGTCTCTTTCTGGCCCAGTCTAGTCAGGAAGTCTAGTGGCAGGGTGGCAGTGATGGTGGTGAAGTTTACTCCAATACATAACCTTTCTCCCAAAGTCCCTTCCTTTAACGACCCCACAAAGGAGTGATGGTTAGAAGAGCCCACCCTGTCATTCTTTTGTCCACAAATTAGGCGTAAATTCTGACTTACCAGTTTTGATTTGCAGTCTTCTATTTCTCTTGTTTGCCAGTCGTAATCCTAATTCTGTCCTTCAGTGGTATCAATAGACCTTTTTGTTTATCCTGATTTAGTCTGTCTGATTTGTTGCATCTTTTCCCATCAACACTTATAGTTATAATTTATTGTGACATTTTATAAACTTTCACTGACTTTTTACAGTTGAGCTCACAGTTAGAGTAAATTTTTAGGCCCAGTTATTACTATGTACGGTGCAGCTGAACAAATTATTACAGCAGTGGCTGCACCAGGGCCAGATATAGAGATAATAATATCTTCTTACTCCTCCTTAATAGTTTCCTGTTTATACCCTAAAAATTGCATCAGCCATTTTGGCCATTATGTCATCCTGTGAAATCTTGGACAGCTGATTTTCCGTCACAATCCCCAATTCTTTTTCAGAGTCACTGCTTCTGAGGATAAAATCCCCCATCCTATGAATATGACTTACATTTTTTGTTCCTAAATGTATAACCTCACATTTGGCCGTATTAAAATACTTGTTGTTTGCTTGTGCCCAGATCACTCAGTATAAATGACCTGTCCTTGTTGTTTACCTCTTCCCCAATTTGTGTCATCTGCAAACTTGCCCAATCTTGATTTTATGTTTTCTTCCAGGTAGTTGATAAACATGTCAAACACTGTAAAGCCAAGAAATGATTTGTGCAGACTTTGACTAGAAACACATTTTTATTTGATGATTCTCTGTTAACAGTTACATTTCGAGACTTGTCAGTCAGCCAGATTTTAATCCATTTAAAGTGTCTTAAGTTAATTTTGTATAATTTCATTTTTTAAAATCAAAATGTCATCTGGTACCAAGTCAAATACTTTACACAAGTCCATGTATATTACGTCACCACTGTTACCTTTATTAACTAACCTTGTAATCTTGTCTGTTGCAGAGTTTGTAACTCCTCCTTCCCTTTGGGGGTAAGGGGCAGGGCATTATGACCCTGCCCTTGGATCTAATCTCCCACTCTGTGTTTAGGGCAGTTCCATCTAAAGGCCTAAGTCAACATGGTTGTCCTTGCACTCTAAGCTGTGTGGCTTAGTGGCCAGACTCCATAGGATAGCCTTGGTTCACAAGGCAACAAGGCCTAGTGATGGGAATCAGTAAAATGGTCCTTTCGGTCAGGGCAGGGCTTAATGGCCACAATCGACAGAGTGGCCCTTTTGGTCTGTAGGCAGTAGTGCAACCCTTTCATTTAGGACAGCATGGCCAAAAACCAGAGCCAATAGATCTGCCCCTTTTAGTTGGGCAGCACGCCTAATGGCTGGAGGCAATAGAGCAGCCCTTTCAGTCAGGGCAGTGTGGCGTACTAATACATTGGTGGAAAAGGATGCTGCCTAGGGGTGTGTGGCGCCCAGGGTAGGTTGTTTCAGGACCTCCCTGCTCCTCCAGAGCCCAGCCCCAGGGCCTTGGCAGCAGCAGGGTTACTTGCTGCCAACTCAGCAGCAGTCCTCCTAAAACGTGCTGACTTGTTCCCTGATTTGTCCCTTGTAGCAAAATATAAGCCCTCTAGGCTGCTTCCTGCCTCTTTCCCCTCATAGTTTGTAGATGTCATGGGTCTCTGGAGTCATCAGCTGCCACTGTTCTCAGTGACTCTGTTCCCTCTGGGTTTCTATTGGACAGTGGGGTGGCTGCCTGGGTTGGGGTGCTCTCAGTCTGTGTGGTTTTGGGCTCTGGCACTCTTGGGCAGGAGTGCAAGGTACATCCTCTTTCCACAGTGGTCCTCCCATACAGAACTGGCCTGTTCCCTTGTGTTCTGAGCGGAGGATGCCCAGTAGAGCTAAAGATCCTGGACTCCTTGGTCCACGTAATTGGATTAATCCTGGCCAGACCAGCACTGGGCTTGTACACCCCATCACATCATCCAAAAAAGACAGTTAGACTCATAATGGGCTAAATGTCTTCCTCCAAACTCCAGCAATTATTGCTTTTATACTTAAAATTATTTATAAGGATTCCAAAGTTAGTTTGTATTCTAAGATCAAAGAATTCAGGCACTGACATAGTAAAGAGCAGGGATAAGTTCTTCTACTTTGCTACATTTACTTTGCTAACAAAGGGTGGAACAGCATTGCAGTAGACATATAAACAGCAATATTCTGATTTGAATGTTCAAATTATTTGAATTTAACTATATTTTTAAACATAAATTTGCAACTTCTTTCTAATCCTTAGAAAATGAAATGTATATACTAATGTTGCCTGTGGGGGTTGTTTGTTTTTTCTTTTGTTGTTGTTGTTGTTGTTGTTTTACTAAAAAGGTAATTTCTACCAGTATTTATCAGATTAGTATGGAGGAGAACGTTTTGTAGCATGCTAGGCTCCTATTTAATTGATAGTTTTTGACTTCAAATTGCAACCTGTAGTGTCCCTGATGAGAATGTTAGCAAAATCTCCTTTTATATGTTGTTGTCTTTGTATGATTTTCTCTGAGATCTGAAGTTTATGGCTTAAACATCTCAAATCTCTAGTTAGTTTTGCACTAATATGTTTTCCTGATAATGATCTGAATTGTTACATATAGGTGGTAAACTGTATCCCAGATGATTTAGAAAATAATATAATGTATAACTGCACATATTTAAATACTTTAACATCCATTAACTTATTACCATTTCACTTCAAGTACTTTAAGAAAGATTTATTTAAATTTAGCATTTGTAATGGAAAAAAACATAACACAATGTCTAAGTAAAACAAATGAGTGTGATGTTTTTCCTTTCTGCTGGACTTTCTGTGTACATATTTGTTTTTACTGAATTATGCAGTGATGGCTTTGTGGCTTCTGTTAAGCTGTGGCTGTCATTCAAAAGCTTCAGTAAAACCATCTTGATGATTATGAAAATGGAAGGTTGGTTTAAATATATAATGAAAAGTAAATCTATCACTAACCACATACATATATAACAATAATACAATTAGATTGTGCCTCTTAAATATATATTGAAATGGTTTAACTTAATTTTTATTGGTTGTTTTTATATAGCATAATAATAGAATAAAGAAATCCTAACACTACAGCAGCAGTTACTGGGGCCTGATAAATATTTAATTATTAAAAAGTAATTTCCAAGGACAGTTGCAAAGGGCTCTGGAATGAAATATTTCCCTGCCTGGGAATATTTTTGCACAATAGCAAAGTAGGTTGGATGGGCTACAATTCATTTATCTGTTTTTTTAAGTTAGAATGAATTGATTTATATCTACAAAATAAAAATAATCTGTCTCTGGTGTTTTCTAAATTCCAGCATTAAAACATCTATCTTTCTCAAACTAAGATTTTGTGTGTTTGCAGTTTACAATGGGCCTGATGTAAAGCCTGTGAAAGTCAGTGAAAGATTCACAGGAGCCCTGCCTCAACCTTTGCATTGCCTAAGAATGCCAGAGGAGGTTTGCTTCAGGTATTGGTGGTGAGGAGAAGGGCTTTCGAGTGGAGCTTGTAAGATCTGCAGGTTGAGAAGGTATCAGTGAAACCTGTCCAGATGACAAAGCAAACCCAGTGCTGATGCACCTTGTTTCCCCAGAATACTTAGTACATCACAGGCTTAGACAGGACAAGAAGGCTGACAGCACTGCATTCAGTTCATCTGGAAAAATCAAATGCAAGAGGGAGGCCACTTCATTTGAATTCATTCACCTTACAGTAGAAACCAGAGCCAAACTAGCATAGATTTTGAAACCATGGGTGGGGACCCAGTACTGTGTCATAGACCTTCATGTATTGGGTTGTGGTGTCCCCAGCTGCCACTGGGAAAAGACTGGACTGCATTGCTCAAAGATGTAATTGTTGGGTTGCAGGCATAAATTGTTTTTTTTCAACTGGATCCCAAGAAATAAAGTTTGAAAACCACCAGTCTAAACCCTGCTCAGTCTGGATTCAAATCAGGACACAGTATCTCCTCAGCAACACAAGCTACTGTGAACATATCAGATCTGTCCCCTGCTCTCTGTACTTAAAGAATTTGGCTTCCAATAGACTTTTTAATCACAATTAAGGTCCAAGCCCTTGTCTTCAAAATACTCTTTGACCTGGACCCAGGATATCTAAAAAATCATTTAAAGTTTCAAGACGAAAACTCTGGTCAAAACAACTAGCTCCAGAACAACTGAGCTCTCAACAGTAAGAGCAAAGCTCAGCTGTGAAACAGTCAGCTTGTTCCCTTTTCCTGTCAAATTGTGTGGAGCTAAATTCTTAGTTCACTTCAATATTTTCTGAGGTTTTTTTTTCAAGGTTCAGAGCTTTCTCCTTTTTGTATTGCAGACTTTTATTCTTCTGGTTGGTTCATCTTTGTTGATATGCTATAATTCTTTTAAAGGAAAAATGGATCTTCTTGTGAGGAGATCTCTGTTTGGCCTCTAAGGATCTATTAAACTTAGAGATTACTTGCTTGTTTCACTAAGATTTTACTGAGTGTGCATTTGCGTCTGGTATTGGTTAATGTTTACATTTCTTTTTGTGTAGAAAATGTCTAGTATTCAATACAAATGCAAACTGAATACAAATAAGCAATGGCCACATAAACACTAACCTATACAGGAAACATACTGACCATTATACCTACCTACATCCATCCAGCTTTCACCCGGGACACATCACAATCCATTTTCTACAGGTAAGCCCTAGGATACAAACGCATTTGCTCCAATTCCTCAGACAGAGACAGACACCTTCAGGGCCTCTTCCAACCAGTCTTAAACTACGGTACCAACTGGAGAAGTGAAAAAAAAACTGATTGACAGAGCCAGACCCAGAAGTCTACTACTACAGGACAAGTCCAACAAGGAAAACAACAGAACATCTTTGGTCATCAGCTATAGCTCCCAAATCAGACCTCTCCAACACACTGTCAGGGATACACAGAACTATTCTACAAGATGACCCCTCACTCTCTCGAGCCTTGGGACATAGGTCACTTCTTGCTTACAGACAGTTCCCCCCCCCCACTCCCCAACCATAAGCAAATACTCACCAGCAACTACACACCATACAACAGGAACATTCAGCCAGGAACTGGTCTGTGCGACAAACCTCATTGCCAGCGTAACCAAATCAGTAGCTCCATCAAGGGCTTGTTCACCTGCTCATCTACTGATGCAATATATGTCATCATGTGCCAACAGTGCCCCCTGTTATTTGCAATGACCAAACTGGAATGTTTCCACACAGAAGAATAAATGGACACACATCAGACAACAAGAATGGTGATGTTCAAAAACCAGTAGGGAAACATTTCAGTCTACTCAGACATTCTGTAAAAACTTGTTAGTTACAGTACTTCAGCAAAAAACCTTCAGAAAGAAATTAGAATGTGAAACTGCAGAGCTGGAATTTTTACGCAAAGTACATACCTTCATACAGGGTTTGAAGAAAACTCTTGAATGGTTGGGTCATTACATTTCTCAACTGTTAATTGCAGCTCTGGCTCTCCCTCTTGTGCTGTTGTTTTTCCACATTGTTTGAATCAAAACAACTTACTTGGTTTGCTGAAAAAAATTCAAACTGACCTTGTAACTTACACTTCTCTGCATTTATATATTCCCTTCCATACTGTAGTTCTCTATTTCATGTGTCCGACAAAGTGAGATTTTACCCACGGAAGCTCATGCAATAAATAAATTTGTTAGTCTTTAAAAGTGTCACAGAACTCCTTCTTTGTTTTGGTGTGGCTGGATAGGCTAACATGGCTACTCCTCTGGAACTAATATTGAATTGATGTTGCCTGGCGTTTTTAAGCAGTAATGATTAAGTGTGCCTGAAAGATGTCTCTCATAGTCTGGTTTTTTTTTTTTTGGGTGGCAGTAGAGGTTATGTTTGCTCGTGTTTGTAAGAATTGCTTGAAGGTTTCTTCAGAAGAGTTAAAAGTCCAGCAAATGTGCATCAAGTGCAGCAACCTTAAGAATTGCGTGATGGTATTCCTCAGTATGAAAGGACCCTTGGGTCAAGTAGATGTGCCACTGGGATACAATCCTTCTTCGAAGTCCTCCTCTCCAAAGAAGCCTCAGAATGTTGTGTCCCCTGGGTCAAGCCATGACACTATTGAAGTGCCCCATAAATAGAGCTAATCAGAGAGAAAGGTGAGGTGAGGTGCTAAAGCACTGACCAGCCCTTTTGGAATGTTGATGTGCTTCATCCTTAGTACTCTCTTTAGATAGTGGATTTATTGAAGGTTTTTACTGACACCAAGCGATTGGGAGAATCCTAGCCTGGAGGGAAGCTATCAGTGAGTTTCTCCAGTGTTTAGTACCTGAGTGAATATTATTAACTACTTGAAATTTAAGACAGAGAGAATAGTGCAGTACCAAAATTGCTGACAGCACATTATTGGTTAAACATGATTAGGGATGGTTATGCGGAATTCCAGAACACATAATAAAATTAGGTAACATCTAACATGATAACATTTAAAATTCGGTATTCACATGCATGGTGGTATGCATCGAAAGGAAGAATTTAAAATACTCATCTTGTTACAGTCTGAATTATTTATAGCCCCACAAGATATCGTATCTAGATACCATTGGGAACAGCTCAATGAAGATACTTGCTTTGGGCATTGTAGTAGTCAAATAAATAAATTTGTTCTGAGGCAGGTAGATAAGAAGATGGACATCATTCTGTTTCCACAATAGAAAATAATAGTATATTCTCACATCGATTGCTACCAGCAGGTATAGTAGACTCACACGAATAAAACACTGTGGCAGAGTAAAATGACCTAGTAATAAATCTTTGAGCATGTCTACACTATAGTCTTAAATCGATCTAGGTCAGATTGACTTACAACTCCTACAATAATTACTGTGGAGGCTGATGTCCATATGAACATCCATCTGTAGGTGCTGTGTGTCCTTGCCAGGAGGACTTCCACCAACTGAAGAGAGAGAGAGTGTAGGAGGCTGAAATTCAGGGCTGTCAGCTAACCACAGCTCCTTCCTAGGAGTCCAGCTGCCTCCCAGGCTTCTTGACTCCCTGTTCCTGGCTGGGAGCTGGCGGAGAGCTCTCTGGACCTTTTTGCCTCCAGTGGGAAGATCTGTGCCCAGTAGTAAACTGAAAGTTTGAGAGGTAGCTGGGCTCTGAACCAGGATGTTGGAAGGAAGCAGGACCTCCTGGGGGAATAGTGAGCCCAGGCAGCAGTCTAGCTTGGAGCAGAGACCCAGCAGCAGCCGGGCTGAGGAGCCAGGGTTTTCTTATCAATTTCATGGTTTTCATATAAAGTTCTATGTACAGATTTTTCATTTGAAAACAAACATTGCTTCATTTTACTTGAGCAGATTCATAGTTGACAATGCATTTCTCTACAAATATTAGCCTGTTACACAACTTACGCTAGTCGTGCATAATTGCATTTCACTTACACCAGATAACACTTTAATTAAAACTATGATAATTAGCATGTATTTTTAATGAACAGTAAATTCTGAGATTGCCAAGTCTGTAGTGCATCAGCTGAATAATACTTAACTTTTTTAAACAGGGCTTCTAAATATGCAATAATGAATTGGAATGGCAGCCTTTTTCAGTAAAGACAGATGATAGTATCTGAGGAATCTGGATTGTCTGTGTAGGTGTCATTATATGTGGTTATATACACTTGTACAGACTTTACATACAGTTTAAAAACAACCTCTTTCAATATTTTGGAAGATTAGTTTTTTTTGTCTTGGAGTTGTTTCCTTAAACTCATGCATAATACCCCTTTTCTTTATCGAAATGCTGCAGGGTAGTTTCCCTTCCGAGGACTAGAAACAAGCTGATCTGAAGTTTCAATATTATTCTTCAAGGGTTGCATCTACAGCTGATAGGAAAAGCTCCCCATTTTTGCTCTAGTACTGGGACAGCTTGAGCAGTGCTATATAGTCAGAACACTAGTGTTAGTGATTTCCTGTCATGACTGGTGGAAGAAAGACACTAATACTCCAGAATAAAGCAAGTGTGGATTATTTTCTAAGGGTGTATTGTCAGGTTTCCATCCCTCTGTCCCAGGGAACATAGGTTTGTCTCTTTGCTCGTAATATATTCTAGAAGAAAAATTATCTTATTCACGGTGTATTAAATGTATAGCTCAGAAATGATTTCATTACATTACATGAAAGGACTTTAATAGACTGCTTTTTGTACTAGAACCGAAAAATGCAGATGCATCTGTAAGAAAAAAGTGAATTCTTGGGGCACGTTTATTTGCTATGATGGGCTTCTTAGACCAATTTCCAAAGGGGCAAAGTTCCCCCATCTTCAAAGCATCTGACGAAGTGGGATTTTCTCCCATGAAAGCTCATACGAAAAATAAATCTGTTAGTGTTTAAGTGCCACGTGACTCCTTGTTTTTTTTCCTTCTTAGACCAAACTTCCAGAGGGGTAGCCATGTTAGTCTGTGTACAGGAAAAATGAGAGTCTTGTAATGCCTTAAAGACTAACAGATTTCTTTCTGGGCTCCACTCCACTTCGTTAGATACATCATGCGTATTTTATCCAGTCTTGATTTAAAAATGGTCAGTGATGCAGAATCCACCATGACCCTTGGTAAGTTATTCCAAAAATTATTACCCTCGCTGTCTAAAGTTTGTGCCTTTCTTCTCGTCTGAATTTTTTCAGCCTCAGCTTCTCGCCAGGTTATACTTTTCTCTGCTAGATTGAAAAGCTCATAATTAAATATTTGTTCCCTGTGTTGGAATTTACAGACCTTAATCAAGTCACCACTTTAACCTCTTTTTGTGAAGCTAATTAGAATGAACTCCTTGAGACTATAGCTATAAGGCATGTTTTCTAATCTTTTAATCATTCTCATGGCTCTTCTCTGAACCTTCTTCAATTTATCAACATCCTTCTTAAAATGGGCACCAGAACAAGGTAGTATTCCAGCGGCAGTTGCACCAGTGGCAAATACGGAAGTAAAATAACCCCTAACTTCTGCTCATAAATTCCTTGTTTATGCAATACAGAATTGCATTAGCTTTTTTGGCCCCACTGAGTCACACTTGGAACTGTTCTACTGATTATTCACCACAACCAAATCTTTTTCAGAGTCATTGCTTCTCAGGATAAACTCCCCATCCTGTAAGCATGGCTTGCATTTTTTGTTCCTAGATGTATATCTTTACTGTTGGCTGCATTATGTTATGCAAAAAGCACTCAGGATCTTTTCAGGAGGGAAAAGGCAATGTGGCACATTTATTATAAGATATAAAATTAATTCCTATCACACACACATACACACACACGCCCCCAAACACACCAGTAGATGTCCTATAGCTGATAGTTACCAGTCCTGGTCCTGGCTTGAGATTGTAGCTTGGGTTCGTTGCTGGAGTTTGTGGCTCGTGGCAGCTACCTGGCCAGGGAAATTGGGCACGAGGGGGGAGCAGAGTCTCTGTTGGGCGCCTGATGCGCCTTGCTCCTGGATCTTGTGCAGAATAGTTCCCCAAAGCCTTCTGAACTCACCCAGTCTTTTATACTGTTTTGGTTTCAGTGGGAGTCTGGTGGGTCACGTCGCTTCTGCACCACTACTGATTGTTGAACAATAGCAGGTGTGACAAAAAGTCCATGGGTGCTGCTGAGTCACACTGCTCCTGTTAGTAGATGTGACTTCCAGCTTAATCTTGATGGTTTGATTGAGTTTTAGTTGTTTTGTTCCTGGGGTGTATCCTTTTCACACTCTTCAGCCTTGGAACGACTTCACGCCTCATCAGGATCAACTGGCAGTTTGGGACTAGTTCACACATACAGCATACACCCTTCATCCACACCTTGCTCTTAACAATTTTCCATTTACAATATGGAGTCTGAAATGCTAAAGTTTTCATTTACAATATGGAGTCTAGAATGTTACAAGGATTAGGGAAAAGGTAGTTGTAGAGCCAGAGCCTTAAAGATAAATAGGTACAAATTCACATACAGTATGGGCTGGTGGCTCAGGGGCAAAAGCTGCTACCCTACAACCCTGTGAACCCTAAAGGGCAACAGTTCAAGGCTAGGCTCTCCCCAAAAGGTGCAGCCTGTCCAGGAGAAAATAACTATTACTGAAGCTAAATGAAGAGTGACATGACTAAGGTAACAAAGTTGCAAGTACCATCAATATGAAGCAATTGAAATGAATACAAATGAAGATTAGCAGGGGTAAAATACAAATATTGGGGTGTTATTACAAATGGGAAGTAATTAATTAGGAGGAACATTAGCAATAGAAACTTTGTTACAATATATGAAGATTGACAGAAAATAAGAAACAAGTTGCACCTCAGTGAAAGTGATAAAAGAGTGCACTAGAGCCATTAACCAATAAACTTCATAAAGTGATGAGTGAGCCAAAAGAATTTATGAATGGATAACAATTAACACCATATCTCTACAATTAAAAGATACATTGTTTGATTGTGTCCAGTTTAGATCACTCTGAATCAGTCACCGGTCCTCGTCATTATTTACCACTTTCCCAATTTTTGTGTCATTTACAAATTTTATCTGTGATGATTTTGTGTTTTCTTCCAGGTTATTGGCAAACACTTTTAATAACCAAGAATCGAGCCCTACAGTCCCCCACTGGAAACACATCTGCTTGATGATAATTTCCCATTCACAGTTACATGTGGAGACCTATCAGTTAGCCAGTTTTAAAATCCATTTAATGCATGTCTTGTTAATTTTATGTTGTTCTGATTTTTTAATCTAAATGTCATGCAGTACAAGCTTCAAATGCCTTATAGAAGGCTAAATATGTTACATCAACACAATTACATTTATCAGTTATCATCAAAAAAAGAAAAATAAAGTTAATTTGCCAGGATCTGTTTTCCATTAACACATGTTGATGCTTTACAGAAATACTGTACAGGAAAATATGTCATTACTGAATTTCCTTTTTAAATGTGGTGGAGTTTAGAGACCAGCACTGTGTCTGTATAGTAACAGGTTAACAACCATAGTTGTGAAAGCAGGGAGGATGAGAATCTAATCCTCATTTGGCAGAAGCTTTTTTATTATTAAGGATGATTCAGTTAACTCTACTTAGCCTGGAAAGTTGATTTACAGATTTGTATATGTTCTTTGAGGCTACTGGAGTTTGAGTATAAACATAAACTGTCAGTAAAGAAAGAATAACATTACTCTTTCAAAGGGTACCTGTAATACATCTTTTTAGGAAAGAATCTACAGTTTGTAAATAGGGAGATTATAGGATTTAACAACATTTGAGTTTCACTCACATTATTTATGTTATCAGAATTATTTGAGATTAAGGCAAATAACTATAACAAATAGTTGCTTTTATAAAAAAATTATTTCTTTTAGAGATGATTGAATATTTACTTGACTCTCGCATATCCTGTTTTCTGCCAATGGATTACTTTTATTGTAACTGAGAGGAGTTTTGCTTGGCCATTTTTGCAATCACACTTAGAAGTTGGTTGTGTAAACAGAAGTCTTGCATTGTGCCTGAAAAGTTGAAAGCCTCCTGATCGACGGGAGCAATTTGTCTTTTATGATCCCCTCACACAGGAATATTCTTGCAGAAATAGGTGCAAAATGCTTGTGACTTGTCAAATGATGTACTAGGTAATGCTTTGTATTTACCACTTTTATTTTATTAATTGAAACTGACTGATATAAAATGTATCTGTCTGTACTGGTTGCTCCAGACTATCACAACACATTAATTTGGTTCTTATGAAAAAGGAGGCAAATCCTATCTGATTTAGATTCCTAGGGAATATTTTTATGATGTGTAAAGATGCACAAATTAGTAAGTACATTATGTGGATTTTTGTTGAATGATTCTAGAATCTTGTCTGTTTGGGGAAGATTCCTTTTCATATATTAAAAAGAATTAAGCTTAATTCAGAAAAAAAATACAACTTCAGGATATGTTGTGGCTTTTCTGGTCATTTGTACTAGGTCAACTTTGATGAACAAAATTCAACTTAAATGTTAAGATTTTGGTCTATGAAAGCAAATGTGAAGCAGACCTTATGTTAATTAAAGCTGGAGAGAGAGAAAGGAAGGAGCTGGCAGCCTGTCTGTAACTTAGTTCTGATTGTTAGTTATGTGTGAAATCTCTAGCTGTTTTGTGTCTGGCCTTCATCTAGCAGATTCAGAATGAATATAAATGAATTGTAAATGCCTCATCTGAGATTTCATGGGTCTGTTTGATCTGTATGAGAAGGATGACTCTTGTCTCTGATTAAACTTCTGATGGAGCCTAACAATTAAAAGTGAGAAAAGTGCTGCCTCAAAATAGTCATGTAAAAACCCATTTCATTACTGTGAGTTAAAATTGTCCTCTCTTTTATGAATTACTGTGCATCTTTTTATATATTGTATGAACTTACTATTATTTACTATTTTAAAGAAGGCAAAAGTCAAAAGGAAGATGGGTGTCAGGGTGTCCGGAGTGGTTCAAGAGTGTGAATACCAACTTCACGGCAGATTGTTAAGAAGCCAGGTAGAAACCCCAAACTAGTTGTGAATAATACACTTAGATTTCTCCAACAAAGTGTCAAGTGCAAATTCCTCAAGCACTATAACAACCTTAACATGAATCTCAGGCTCCAATCTAGCCTCAGATGGCGTAATGTTGCATTGATGGGAAAGCATTTCACCATCAGGAAGTACAGTGAAAATGGCATGTAGAGATGAAGTTGTGAAGTCAGTGTGAGTTATGCAACTTACTCTGTGTAGTTTGTGTAACGCCTGTTGACTGCCACTGAATTTTGTCTGCAGTGTAGACCACGCCTAAGAGGAAGAAATGTACAAGGTAAAAGCTGATGAACGTGTGCAGACAAATGAGTTATGCTCTTACGTTCTAAAGGGTAATAGAAACTGCTGTAATATGCAAGCTGTAGAAGTCCGCTAGGGTTAACCCAGGCCAAGCACTGGGAGTCTCTTGCTTATGCTTAGAAATCTTGCCCTCTCTGAGTCCTAACAGCATTGAAACTGTTAGAGCACAAGACTCTGGTAGTCCCTGAGTCGATCCAGGTGGTTCCAAGATGCACAAAGACAGAGGAGGTCACAAGCGCATATATGCTTTATTACCTTACAGAGATCTCGTGGAGCTAGCTCCCCGAGGGGTACAGTACAGCGGGTTTTATAGTACAGTTTACAGGAAAAGGGGTAAGGCGGGCACAGAGCCAATCATAATTCAGGGTGGAGGGCTGTATACCTTATATGTCTGGTCACCTCACCTGGTCAGGGAAGGGTTGTTTCCTAATATGGTGCAACACCTCATCTGATGCTTCTGGGCCCATGTGACTGACCCGGAGCTGGGGGAGGACAGGTGAGATGAGACTACCCTGGGTCCCTGAAATGGTGTCTCAGGACCCAAAATGGAGTCCGGTGACTCATGCTAACCCCTTCAAAACGCAGTTTCTGTCAGGAAGTTTTTATTCCCTTTCTCTCAGAGTTCAAGCTGATGGGATGAATTCACTCACAAGTCTTCTCTTTGTGTGGTGTGTGGGGGAAGGATACAGTTAACGCAGTCTTTGTCCTTTGATGTTTCACGATGGCTCATTTTGTTTCAGTGAGCTTACCTGCATGTTGGACCTATTGCCTTCTGTAGATACCCAGCTATTACATTAATTAATTCTTCATTCCTGTTTAGGGAGCTACACAACTACAGAGTCTTTCAGTATAAACACTAGATATAACCTTATAACATGGAATACGTATTAAGTGAGATTAAAACACAGACTATTTTAAAGCCATTTCATAAAGCCTAAATACTAAAGACATTTTAATAAATCTAATATCTATTTTAATAATACGAATACATAGTAAGCTAGATTGATTTCCAACTTTGCGTTTGTCAGAGTTCAACTGAGGGCCTACTGGCATTAGTATAAGTTCTTACCAGACCTGCTAGCACAACAATATGTTCCTTACCTACAATATAAGGCCCCGACTCTGCAAAATCTCATATCTGTGTGTGAAGTTGTGTCTACATGTTTGAAAGATTAGGGCCTAAATCATCATATTGATGGAGACACAAAGATGTGTGGAGAATGAGGAAGACATGGGTTACCGAAACCTGATTATGGAAATACTCATTTGAGGCAAAAATTTGCCTGTTCTAAGAATATCCATTATTGGCTGTTGCAATTCTCAAGGCACAGGTCAGGATGGAGTGGGAGGGAATGGTTTAAAACAAACCTATGTTTGTTATGTTTTGTGGGCTACTTCTCCCACATGTAAGGTGGTGCCTTACTAAAATAAGTCAAAAGAAAAAAGATTTAAGTTTGTACAATAATAGCAATAACATTTCATATGCTCTTTCTATGAAAGTTTAGACACATACTTTGAAAGGGATTATTTACTAAAATCTCTTGGTGGTGTTGATGGAACTGCATTTGCAGTTGTCATTCAACAGCCAATGACATTTTCAGGAGTTCTAACAACTTTGTTTCTGGCCTCCCTCAGCCATGTGTTCTTATTTCCACTCTCTTGAGAATACAGGAAAAAGAGTAAGGTGTTTTTATAATAGACGCTTGTTCAAAACACTGATTATTTTAAACTGTCATTTCTCATTTTTGGCAATCCATCATCTGTTTCCATGGGAACCAGAATGGGAGCAAACAACCATCAGAAGCAGAGTTTACTGGAACATTTGTAAATTTCAGTGACTGCCTACAGACAGTTGCAAATGCTGGTTTCCTCGACAGCAGCTGCAGACACTAAGGCTGTGTTCACACACAGGGGGTTATTTTGATACGGTTGTTTCGAAACAACTTGTATCGAAATAATGCCTTAACAGTTTGTTAATTCGAATTAACGAAAAAAGCTCAAACCGAAATAGCAGGTTCAGGCAACAGTTATTTCGAAACAAGTCACTGTTGTTTTGAAACAACATGTTCGCATGGCGTTGTTTTGTCCCTGCATGGGGTTTAACTTGTTTTGAAACAACGCCATTGGTTCGAAACAACGGTTCCCGTTGTTTCGAAACAACCGTGCATCGTGTGAACAGCCTAAATCTTATTTCGAAACAACCTCTGTTGTTTCGAAATAAGAGGGCTGTGTGAACACAGCCTAAGATACTACACATTTCCAATGCCTAGAGAATGTTAACTTTGTAAACATTTTAATTGAAAAAAATCTTAAAATATGGAAAACATCTATAGATCCTTTTCTTTATTTTTCCTAATCAGTGAAAATGTAAACTGGACTATGGTTCTGAACACATGGATTTTATAGTGGGTATCTGCACAGTTTATCTTGCCAGTTTAACCGAATGCAGCCTTTTACAATGCCTGTTTACCAGATACACATAGTAAATTGTTATAGCGGTGGGCATTAAAATATTATTTCATTATGGTTCATTGCTGAGCAATATAGTGTAACAAGAAAGAAAATAAAGCAATTAGTAATAGTGTGATGGTGTTTTCTTGTTAAACAGGAAGAGAGAGGAAACTCTAAAGTGCCCTTTCTAGGGCTGAGATGCTAAGGAAGGCTTCTTGATTTCCCCATGGTCTTAGCTTATCACCACAGAGATCAGATAGCATGAAGAATCTCATAATACTAATCAAGAGGGTAGTAAAAACCGTCTCTTCTCCATCTCCACCTGTCAACTGCAAAATATCCTGAATCCTTCTCAGTCGAGCTTCAGGCAAGGGCACAATACATAGACAGCACGTGTTGCTCTGATGGATGACTTGGTCCAGTGCTCTGACATGGGAAATAAATCCATATTCATTTATTGTAATTCTGTATGATACCTGATGCCACTGATTATTCCTACCCTATCTGTAAGGGGTGGAAAAGGTGAATGGAAATGCCCTGAAAACGTTATGGTTCTTGTGTGTGCAGGAGACAGAATTTTCTCTGGAGCTGAACCTAACTATGGAAGTCAGTGCCTCTCAAAAGATAATAATTACCATGGAATTAACCACTTTCAAAACTAAATGCAAAATCTTACTTCCTTGATTTTGCATTACTCAATAACTTCTTTATACAAGCCTAAACAAACTGTAAACAAATCAAGCTATTTCTTCTGTAGGCTGAGAAAAGGGTTGATGGTTTTGATTTCTCTTTTTAAAATACTTGGCTGGCCTTCAGGCACTACAGTGATGAGAATACTTAAAAGTACCTAGATAAACAGGTGAAATACCCCACAGCATGCAACACCGTAAGCAGTGAACATCAGCCTAGTATTTTAACAGTCTGCCAAGTCCTGCATAAATTGTTCCCTCCTACCCTGCAACTGTAGATTTGGATATATTGTCAAAATTGACTCTGCATAGAGAAACAATACAGTACTGTGATTTTCTTTCTTTTTTCATGTCTTTTTTTATTTTTAAGATACCATTTTAAATAGCAGGATCGAAATATGACCTTAGAATCATAGAATCATAGGGTTGGAAGGGACCTCATAGGTCATCTAGTCCAACTCCCTGCCAGAGGCAGGACCATTCCCACTAAACCATCCCAATCATGGTTTTGTCCAGCTGGGCCTTAAACACCTCTAAAGATGGAGACTCCACCACCTCCCTCGGCAGCTCATTCCAATGCTTCACCACTCGCCTAGTAAAGAAGTTTTTTCTAATATCCAGCCTTGACCTCCCTAACTGTAACTTGAGACCATTGCTCCTCGTCCTGTCCTCCGTTACTACTGAGAATAGTCGAGCTCCGTCTTCCTTGGAGCATCCCTTCAAGTAGTTGAAGGTTGCTATCAAATCCCCCCTCAATCTTCTCTTCTGCAGACTAAATAAGCCTAATGCTTTCAGTTTTTCCTCATAGGGCTTGTGCTCCAACCCTTTAATCATTTTGGTTGCCCTCCACTGGACTCTCTCTAGCATGTCCCTGTCCTTTTTGTAGTGGGAAGCCCAAAACTGAACACAGTATTCTAGATGTGGCCTCATCAGTGCAGAATAGAGGGGAATGATCACATCCCTTGATCTGCTGGTAACACTTCTTTTGATGCAGCCCAGTATGCCATTGGCCTTTTTGGCAGCAAGAGCACACTGCTGACTCATATCCAGCTTCCCATCCACCATGACCCCCAGGTACATTTCTATAGTGCTGCTACTTAGCTGAATGTTCCCCAGCCTGTAGCAGTGCATGGGGTTTTTCCGTCCCAAGTGCAGGGTTTTACACTTGTCCTTACTGAACCTCATAAGATTTCTATTGGCCCACTGTTCCAATTTATCTAGGTCTCCCTGAATCCTGTCCTTGCCCTCCAACGTGTCTACTGTTCCTCCCAGCTTGGTGTCATCCGCGAACTTACTGAGAGTGCAGTCTGTTCCATCATCCAGATCATTGATGAAAATGTTGAACAGAACCGGCCCCAGGACTGACCTCTGGGGCACACCACTCGTGACCAGTGTTCCCTCTAATTTTTCATAGGCTGTGTGTGCAAAGAATTTCTTTTGTGCAAATTTTTGGAACCAGTGTCCAAATTTTTGCGCACTCCAGTGAGTGTGGTCAAACTTTTGAGTGCAACGAAGCAAGGGTGTATGATGCAAATAATGTCTAAATTTTATTTTGATATGGTGATGGAAATGATTTTATAAATTACAAAACCTTATTTGAACCATGCTACTTGAAATCGCCTCCTTAAAAATAGCATAAAAATATTAGCACTGTTGAATTTTTTTGTGCGTGCTTTATTTTGTTGTGTGCGCGTGTTTCACAACTTGTGTGCGCACGCACACACGCACAGCTTAGAGGGAACATAGCTCGTGACTGGTTGCCAGCTAGACATGGATCCATTGATTCCCACACGCTGAAACCATTGATCTAGCCAGTTTTCTATCCACCCTATAGTCCACCTATCCAACCCATTCTTCCTTAATTTGCCAATGAGAATGCTGTGGGAAACTGTATCAAAAGCCTTTGCTAAAATCAAGGTATATCACATCAACAGTTCTTCCTGCATCCAGAAAACCAGTCATCTGATCATAGAAGGAAATGAGATTGATCAGGCATGATTTACCCTTGGTAAATCCATGCTAACTGCTCCTGATCACTTTATTTTCCTCTAAATGTTTTAGGATGGATTCTTTGAGAACCTGCTCCATAATTTTTCCAGGGATTGAGGTGAGGCTGACAGGTCTGTAATTCCCCGGATCCTCCTTTTTCCCTTTCTTGAAAATAGGTACTATATTTGCTTTTTTCCAATCCTCTGGCACCTCCCCCGTTCTCCATGAGTTTTGAAAGATAACAGACAGTGGTGCTGCTATCTCATTGGCCAATTTCCTTAGCACCCTTGGATGCAGTTCGTCCAGCCCCATGGACTTGTGCACATCCAGCTTCTTTAAGCAGTCCTTAACCTGACCGTCCGTCACCAAGGGCCTCTTTTCTTTTCTCCAGTCTGCCATACCCATGGTAGTGGGCTGGGAGCTGACCCTGCCTGTGAAAACTGAAGCAAAAAAAGGCATTGAGCACTTCAGCTTTTCCCTCATCCTCTGTCACAAGGATGCCTGCCCCATTCAGCAAGGGACCTACACCATCCCTGATCCTCTTCTTGTTATTAACATACTTGTAGAACCCCTTCTTGTTATCTTTTACATCCCTCGCTAGCCGCAACTCCGTTTGTCCTTTGGCCTTTCTGATTTTATCCCTGCAGTCCCTAGCAATATCTTTATATGTCTCCTTGGTCATCTGACCAAGCTTCCACTTCCTGTAAGCTTCCTTTTTATGTTTAAGCTCAGAGCAGAGTTCTCTGCTAAGCCATTCTGGCTGCCTCACATGTTTGTTCTTTCTCCTAATTGGAATGGCAAATTCCTGTGCCCTTAGCACGGTTTCTTTAAAATATAACCAACTCTCTTGGACTCCTTTCCCCTTCAGATTAGCTTCCCAAGGGATCCTGCCCATCAGTTCCCTGAGGGAGCCAAAATCTGCTTTTTTGAAGTCCAGGGTTTGTGTTTTGCTTCTTTCCTTCCTTCCTTTAATCAGCATCCTGAACTCAACCATGTCATGGTCACTACTGCCTAGCTTGCCATTTACCTCTATGTCCCTGATTAATTCTTCCCTGTTTGTGAGCAGCAGGTCAAGAGGTGCAAGGCCCCTAGTTGGTTCCTCTAGCATTTGTACTAGAAAATTTTCCCCAACACTCTCTAAAAATTTCCTGGATTGCCCATGCACTGCTGTATTGGCCTCCCAGCAGATGTCAGGGTAATTGAAGTCCCCCATGATCACCAGGGCCTGTGATCTAGAAGCTTCTGCTAGTTGTCCATAGAACACCTCATCCACCTCCTGCTTCTGGTCTGGTGGTCTATAGTAGACACCCAGCACAACATCCCCCTTGTTGCTTTCCCCTCTCAATGTAACCCACAGACTTTCTACTGGCACGCTTCCACTTCCATAATGGAGCTCTGAGCAGTCATAGAGCTCTTTTACATATAATGCTACTCCTCCCCCTCTTCTTCCCTGCCTGTCTTTCCTGAACAGTTTATACCCATCCATGGCAGAGCTCCAGTCATGCAGACTATCCCACCACGTCTCTTTTATTCCAATGATATCATAGTTCCTTGTCTGTGCTAGTACTACCAATTCTTCCTGCTTATTTCCCAGACTCCTCGCATTAGTGTATAGGCACCTAAGATACCAGGCCAATTTCCCTACTTTGTCATTTTACTTTTCAATTCTATTACATATACCTCCATGCATTTTTTCTAGGAGTTGTCCTCCTCCATTCTCCTCACGTATTGGGGCTTCAGTGGAACATTTAGGACAATTATTTGATTCTCCCCCCATGTTCCAACTACCTTCTCTTTTATTCCTGGTGTTACAGTCCCAGGAACCCCCAAGTTCCATTCCTTTCCCCAGATCTCCCATATTCGTTGTGAACAGTGGCTTCACAATGTGTTGACTATTTAGACTTCCATTAGCAGGAGTAAACTGATACATCATTGATAATTTAGCAGGCAAGTAGTTCTCAAAATCTGTTTCTTTAATTGAATTAAAAAGAAGTGAAGGATAATAGTTTAATGCTTGATAGCTTTTAATCCATGGCTGTCAGTGTTAATTTTATTGAAGAAAAAAGTTCACTGCACTGAGTTTTACTAATCAAGATTCATAAAGGTAAAATTTCACTTGTCACCTTCTTATTGTATTAGATAAACCAATTTAATTCAGAAAAAAACTCCACATGAATTTAGAATAGGAAAAAAGTCATTCCATGGAATTAAGAGCTTCAATATTGACATCATTTAAACACACAAACATACACGTGCGGTTTTCTCTCCTGAAAAATTTCTAAACAACCTTCTGATATATTGACAATTTAAAATAGTTATGTCATATGTACCTCTGGCTATTGATCTGTCATACTTTTTAGAGTTCTTTTGTTATTCATTGGTAGTGACTAATGACTTACGGTCTGTGGGAATTATATTATAAACTCACAGTTTCCAATGGGATATTCGCTTCATTTTTTCAAGGGAATGACAGTAGTTATTGGTGGGTGCTATGTTTAAATTATCATCAGAGCAAATTATGTGTTCATTAAGTATTCCAAATGAAATTCTTTTCTATTCTGTGAGTGAGTTTGTGTTCAGTAATGACAGGCAAGTTTTTGTGTCAGATTATAGTGGTCACCCCAGTGATTTAAACAATTTACCTTATTTTGTTTTAGAGATCCCTTGAGTTATACAAAAAGCATATGTGTTGGGTTATAATGGGGAAGTAATATGAAATTTAATCTGAAATGTCCAGGTAGATACAGGCTGATCTTCCCATAGTTTACATCTTGCTGTCGCTAAAATTTCATTCATGCTTGCGAAAATAAAATAATGATAATGCCATTCATTGGATCTTAATATCAAAACACTTAAAAAAAATAAGGACTTTTTTTTTTTAACTTTCATGTTTTAGCAAATGGTCATCACCTTTTCAGTCTCATGGAAATGTTTAATTTATCCTCTTAGTAATTTCCAAAGGTGCAGCCCTGTTAGTCTAGTCCACCGTGGGGGGGGGGAGGAGTCGTGTGGCATTTAAAGACTAACAGATTTATTTTTCACATGAGCTTTCTTGGGAGAAAATCTCACTTCATCAAATGCTTCAAGTTCCCTCATCTTCGAAGCATCTGAAGAAGTGGGATTTTCTCCCATGAAAGCTCATGCGAAAAATAAATCTGATAGTCTTTAGATGCCACACGACTCCTTGTTTCTTTTTTTCTCCTCTTAGTAAGCAAGCAAAAGGGATTTACCAATACTACATAAAATAATCTAACTTGTACTTTATAAAATGCCAGTGTAAAATCTAGATTTATACATTTTTATTTAATTTATTTAATTTTTATAAGTAATATATTGGGTCAACTTTATAAGAAAAATTCCCCTATTTTGATTTGGTACTTGTTCCGATAGGATTCCCAGTTCTTCTTTGAGTTCTTGCTATGTCCATTCCATATGACGTATTTGCACACTGCATGTACTGTTACTGGATTTTTTTTTTTCTGCAGTGGTATCCTTCAGGCCCGCACACACTTATGCACTTGTATAAGAGGTGCCACGCACTCACTCAGTTCCTACTGACTGCTTGGAGAAATTTAAAGAATTCCTGTCTCAAGATTCCAGGCAACAAGATACAAGGCTGTCTTGGAGGAAGGCAAGAATGTGGCCAGGACCTTTCTCAAGGAGGTAGATGCAACCGACTTGGTAGACAGGCCAGTGGCATCTGCTGTCACCATGAGACATTGCTTTTGGCTCCAGTCCTCGGGAATCTTGACCAGATCCAACAATTCATCCAAGACATCTCCTTCAAAGGCTTCTCTCTGTTCTTGGAGTAAATGAATGTGAGATTTCTTGGCCTGAAGGACTCAAGGGCCACCCTTTGATCCCTAGACCTTCATGCTCCAGCAGTTTCCAGAAAGCACTTTGCCTCTCATCCTATGGCTACTTAGTTTCTTAAATAGTGAGAGAATCTTTGAAAAGACTTTTTGAAAATCCAAATATATTGTCATCCGGTTCTCTTTTATCCACCTTTTTGCTGACATTCTTTAAGAATTCAAAATACGAGCCAGTTAAAGGGGAGAGTGACATGTGATGTGTACATTCGTGGTTTTTTTCCATTTATCATTCACTATGGAAACTCCCATTCCAAAAAAACAAACGAGGAGTCCTGTGGCACTTGAAGACTAACAAATTCATTTATTGCATGAGCTGATGTGGAAGAAAATCCCACTTTGTCAGACGCTTTGAAGACCGTCTTCAAAGCATCTGACGAAGTGGGATTTTCTTCCACAAAAGCTCCTGCAATAAATAAATGTGTTGGTCTTCAAGTGCCGCAGGACTCCTTGATTGTTTTACTGAGCTAGACTAACAAGGCTGCTCATTTGGAACGTCCCATTCCAAAGTCACTTTCATGGTAGTTCAATGTCGATTCAACAGCGACTGAAATCCCTAAGGAAGAATCCTTAAGCCTCTTTCCATAGTTATACATTAAAAGCATAATCCTGAAAGGTGCTGATCCAGCAAAACAATTAACCACGTTCAGGCATGTGAAGAGATCCATTGAATTCAGGCACAAAAATATTTGCAGAGTCTGAGTTTTAGATTGTAAGATTTAAATACACTTGATTTAGTGTGGTCTAATCATATCAGACCAACACAGTTTTTGTCAGAGAAGGTTAGGCAGCTCTGCTATAAAGATTATGCATTTCTTATAGTTGATAAAATGGGTAGTAAAAGTGACAGAAGGTATACAATTTACTGTGATATTTTACAAAAAAAAAGAACTTATGATAATGTCAGTTGCTATTAGTGGTGAGTTATAAAGTTTGTTTTTTCTTTTTAAGTCTCCAAACTCCTTGATAAGGTTCGATTCCAGGAAATCAGAATACTATATATATCCATTGTTTAAAAATGAAACAATTTTTGTATTTTAATAAAATGCATGTACCCACCTCAGTCATAATAATAATGTTTTCCATTTGTATAGTGGCTTGTGTCTGGAGCTCTCAAAGTTTCTGAGAAATCTGAGCTGTAGACATTCTGATTATTTTGGCAGGGGAAATATAAATGTAATACTATAAGCTTGAGTTTGAAAAAGTCATTTCATTTTAAATCCCTGTTTTCTTCTCTATGCTTTTTAGTATGGTAATGGTAGTTATTTACTGTTGCAGAGAAAACAGAAAATCTGGTATTCAGATTTCTCAGAAATTTAAGGAACAGTTTTGTAAAACTATCATGTTAATTTTTTTTTAAATAGCTATTTCATAGTTTCTGCTTCTGGAATCTTCCAAACATTTTAACTTGGAACACTTCAGTTTATTTCTAAGGAAAATGAATAACCAAGACAAGGGAGTAAAGTCATGTTGTATATTAAAAATTGTTCAAGCAATAGAAAACCAATTTATAGTTGATGGTTGCCCTTCAGAGTGGACAGAATTTAATAGGATTAGTTCTTGGTCCAGTATTTTAATATATGTTTTAACAATGTGAGAGAAACAAGGAGGGAGCATCCCATTAGTGAAATTTGTTGATGTCATTAAGTTATTGGCTTTTAGTAAAAGTGAGAAGCTCTCAACATTTAAACTTGGAAATTAGGCAGATAGATGATTGAAAAAAATTAACTTGAATAAGCGTAAAATATTGCAATTGACAAAAAGTAATCTAAATTCTGAAATTCATTGATGGGCTTTGAATTTATGGGATGACCTGAGCGAAAACTATGGGATAACTCAACGAATCATTATGGATAGTTAAATGAAGATGTCTGCCCACTGGGTAGTAGCATTACAAAACAAATAGGATGCTTTGATGCCTTAAAATAAGGACATGAAATATTGTAATGCCATAATATTGAGCTAGTTCTATGACTAGGGTTACCAGATGTCAGGCAAAAGGAGGACATGTCCTCCTTTTTCTTTTCACATCCTCTGTCTGGCAATTATTTTAAAAATACATGATTTTGTCTGGCTTTTTACTTACAGGGGTTAAGGTATGCTGGAATGCCCCAGAACACCCTATTTTTAGGGACAAGTGTTCCAGGGCCCCCTAAAAACAGAAGAATAGTACTTTAATGCTACATTTTCTCCATGTGTCCTCCAGTGTGCTCTTTTTTGTACCTCCCTCTCCTCCTTTCCATGTTTTGGCATCTGGTAGCCCTAGCTATGACCTCATTTGGGGTAATGTATCCTGATTTAAACATCTTTCCTTATTAAATATATAGCAGAGACTGAGATGGTCCAAAGAATGACAGTGAAAACAGTTATATGTATGGAAAGACTTTCTCCACAGAGGATCTGATCTATCCTGATTTACACTCTGTATCTCAGATTACTTCAGTAGTAATCAGAACTGAATCTAAACTTTTCTGAGAAGATATGAAAAATGCCAGGATTTCTCTGTACTGTGGCATGCTATTCAAAATAAAGCCACAATGAAGACTCGTAAGTTTCTTCTTCTATAGGAGCTCAACAGAGCAATGGATTATTCAATAGATTTAGAACAAATAAAAAAGAAATATTCCTGTATTTGTGCTCAATTTGTAGAATCCAGTTCCACAAGAGGCCTTCAGCTCTAATACCATAGCTGGACATAAAAATGTTGGGACATTTGATAAGCACTGGTAACGGGGGAGTTAAAATAATGATAAAGGTAATCAAATCTCATGCTTCAGGGCATATACTAACACTTCACAAGGGTGTTGTGAGGATTAATTAGTTACCATGTGTACAGCATTTGGAACATAAATAGGACTGTGTAAGTGTTCAGTGTTACTATATGCTGATCATCTGAGAGGCACAGAAAGTAATTTAGCCACATGTACAACACTGTACAAATGAAAACATGCATTAGAAGTTTTCACCTTTTCTTGATGCCAGTATTGGCTAATACCAGACTATTTATAACAGTGATATAATCCAAAATGGCTTGTGCTACACAGTATGTTCCTCAAAATCATCGTATCTGGAAATTTCTACATTTTGTCACTATGCAACATATTTATGGCCAGCAGTTCTCTTACATCACAAAATTTGTAGCAGAAGCAGGACATAAAAATCCTCAAAATTGTACAGGATTCTTCTGTCAAACTGCCCAAAGGGCCAGTTTATAGCCAGAGTTACAAAATTGATAAAAATTGATGCACAGATGAAGGAAAAGAACAATTCAGTGATAATGGTCCATTCAGAAGAGGCTGAAAAAGTCCTTCATAGCTTCCTGAAGGTGTTGCCTGTCTCTGTCTAAAGCAGACTGGAGTAGTATCACCACAATGACAGTATTTCAATCCAGTGGTAATAAATAGTGTCTTTATATGAATATTTTTATAGGGTTTGTCCAATTAATAATATTTTGTATGAACAGTGTTGCATAAGAGTGAGATTTATTGTATATATAATTAATTCTACAGTATTTATTAAATTAACATATCTTGGATAACATGGAGTTCAGGTTTTACATACGTATCAATAATCATAAAAATCAGAGGACATTCTAGATTTTGAAGAAAACAAATGTCTGAAAATTAGGAAGTTTGCAGTTAAGGTTATGTTTAAAATACCTGTAATTACTGGGAATCATGGAAATAAAGATGTAATCTGCTGTAACTCTGCCCTGGTATCCACATTGTGTAATGCCAAATATCATATTATCAAACTGACTTTTAGAGTCAAAATACTTTCCTTGGCAGTTCCACTGGGAACCACAGGATCTGAGGATATCATACCTGATATACTTTGGCATTTTTTCTATACCTGTGGACATCTCAAACCACATCCATTGTTTATGCTGTAGAGTAGATATGATGCATGAAAAGGGTTTAAGATGTGTGCTAAAATGGTTAAAGTGGCTGTAAAATTTCCAGTCAGGAAGTATATTAGTAAGGTGGGATGGGAACTGAGTAGGTTAAGTGTGTCTATGAGATATAAAGACATGATGCTGGGACCATGGTGTTGTCTAAGTAGGGTAAATTGAAAGATAACATCTGTTTGAGTAGCCAACATGATCCAGAGGTAGTGCACATATTGTTTCCCAACAAACAGCCAGTTTTTCCTGTTCTTTTACACTCTTAGAGGAAGAATGAAGTTGACTATACATAAACCACTCACAAATCACAAAGTAAACAAAGGCAAATATAAAGAAAAATAAATATTTAAACTTTATCATAATAATCACTATTGTACTTATAAGCCAACATTGCAGAAAGAACTATAATTTTTTGAAAAATAATTCATTTTATCTCTTTAGCTCCTTACATATGCAAACAGGACAAAACTATTTGAATATTACTAAAGTAATATGTTTCTGAGATAAGTAAGGGAAAGATTAAAGCCATGAAAACACTCATTTTTAACCTTCATGTCTCTTCAGTGCCTTGCCCCACAGTTTCCCCCAAAATATCTAAAAAAGCTCTAAAGTTACATAAGGGAATTCATAGTAAATTCTGAGGACATAAAGGTTGGGGTTTTTTTCAGAATCATTTTTGAATGTGGTAGTATGTCAGGATTGGGTTGATAATAGAAAGCTGGCTTCTAGCTTAACTATGGAGGGGCTAGTTTCTATAATGTTTATTCTCACAGAAGCTGGGTTTGTCAATTTCTTGCCTTGAACTGTGTTAGCTGTCACTTTCAAACAAAGGACATTCAGATAGTGATTCGGTTAGTGTTGAGGAAAAACACGGTGTATTATTCATGTATGGAAGTGAAGGAAGAAAGGCACTGTACGCTGACTAAGCAGATCAGTGAAATATATTTCAATGCTAGCTTGATTAATTTGACAATCATCTCAATATATTTCTTATGAACCACAACAATTACCAGCAGTATCCACAGATTTCTTTTTACGATTAGCTTCTGTCAAAGGCTCACATGATCCCCAAACAAAATTTCATGGTACATGGAGTGTAATAGAATGCTGTGGGGCCTGTACCTTTTTAACAGATGACTCGACTCATGGGTTTCTCTCTGGTGTAAACATGCGCACTCTTTATTTACAGTATATAACCCCTTTCCCATACAAAGTCTGGCCCTCCTGGCCCTGAGGCTCTGGGCTCCTTGCCCTTGCTTGCCCCTTAGACAAAATGATTGCGCAGCTCCAGCCCTCCTTTCTTGCCCCCTACCCTTTCCTTCCCTGGCCAGCTTCTATACACCTGCCATTTGGAATGGTTCTTAATTGCCAGCTTAGTGTTAGCTCAGTCCAGCCCTACTCAGCCCCTACAGCTGCAGGCTCTGCTGACCTGCTGTTACCCCTGCCTAAGCAGGTGAGGGGGAGGTTAGCTCTACTCTAATCTACTACTTAGAGGTTTCCAGGAGAATTAATAGTAGCCCAGGATAATATTAATTGAATTAATAATATTAATAGAATTAATAGAAGCCCAGGATAATATTGACTGCTTCATCCTGGATGCTGAGTAATACCATTTAACGTGGACGGGACAACAGCCTATTCCAATAGCACAGGTCAACAGAAATGCACATCAGTCTCTGACAACAACCCATATATAATTAGAAAGATTTTTAATCTGGTTTCCAGTCACAGCAAACATGGGATAAGAGCAGTGGGCAGATGTTGATACTGATGTTGGTGATGATGGGCAGATTAGAATGGTATCAGACTTCAGTATGCTGGTAATAGACTTGTCTACACCAGCAAGTCTGTGGGGAAATTTTTCCATTCTATAAAGATGATCTCTCTCCATCATTAACTTTCACCCACAAAGGTCATTTTTATGCTGAGGCTTCATTCTTAGCTTTTGTCTTTTCAATCTAGTTCTGACCATTGCAGCATTGCAGGTAATTGAAAAATCACAAGGACCTGTCCCAGCAAGTGTTCACATAGAATATGCTACACTGTTTAAATATAGAACTGTTTTAGTAAGTAGTTGTATTATTGTCATAGTCCTTTCTTTTTAATGAAATGAAATCATTGCAAAGGGAAACATTCGGTGTAACCATTTTTCTTCATACTGAAATAATGAGTCTTGGTTAGGGACATGTTTGTAGCTGAGATAACATTTCTTTAAGGAGCCGAGTAATTTAGAATCTGAGCTGCTTTTCCCACCGCGTCAAGAGTTATGCAGATACAGCTCAGGTCAGTGGTGTGGTATGTATGAATGGCAGGCATTCTGCAGAGGTCTGGAAAGTTTTGAGGAAGGAAGTGTTCCATGGAGAAGGAGAGGACTCTTCCTTTCCTCAAGAGCAGCCCAGGGACTTGGCCAGAGAGGACTTCAGCATCTTTACAAAATAGCAGTTAATTTCTAATTCAGAAAAAACTTTTGCTTTATCTGTGTCCATCTGAATATCAATCCCCCTTCCACAGCTAGGCATCTGGGGTTTTGTTTTGTTTTTTACAGCAAGCTCAGGCAACTAATCAATCTTTTAGTGCTTTCCATGCTTTATGCTACGGTAATCAAAGATCCAGGGTAAAAAACTGGTTTAAGATTAAATTAACATAAATGAACAGTGGTTGGAAATAAATGTCCTACAGGTACCATCACAACTTGAAAGAGGAAATAATACAAAAGTTAGTGGATCAGATGCTCTCAAACTGGGAAGATAATGAGAAGAAAGCCAGTTCCAAGAGTCATGATTGTGAGGTATTACAATAAGAAGAAATAAAGAGGATTTCTTGAGCAGACAGTGAAACAACAGTAATGGAGAAAAATATGCTACAAACTGGATTTTTCAGCACTCTGAGGGAACTTTGATGATCTGTTTCTTTCTACTGCACTATAATTGGGGCAATACATGGCAAAAAGCTAACAGGGAGACATAAAGAACTACTGTGAAAATATTGCAAGAGGCAGTGAAGGTCAGCAAAATGTTTTTCAGTCTACACAAATAGTGACGCAGTCATCTCTGACAGCTACACCACCCCCTTTCCTCCTCTCAATCCCCCCCCCCCGTGTTTACTTTTGCAGTGGAAGACTGAAACAGGATTAAAAATTACTTGAAGACATATCAAGTACCAACCAAACTAATAAAATAGGTGTCCAATAGAAAATCTGTCAGAATGTAGAAAAATTACAGAAGGGATGGAAGGTAGATTTCAAAGTCTCTCACATCCTTTATAGTACAAAAAAACAATGAAGGAAAAACAGTAAAGGCTGAACAATTACATATATATTCATGCAAATAGGCTTATACTATGTATTTTTTTAAACTGAATGAATCAGTCACTAAAAACTAATGAAAGGTGTCTTTTTAAAGATAATATTTCTGAGCATTTTAATTGTTCACATAACAGTTTTGTAGAGGAAGTAGGAGCTAGCAACCTAAAATTGTATGTTATAATCATCACAATCATGCTTCAGAATTCTTTGTTCAACAGATCTCTGAGATTGAATGGCTGCGTGTGATAATCAGATTGGGATGGCTTTAGGAGGAATGGTTGGAACAGCTACTTTCCCCTGGTATTTGCCACGGCTGGTGTCTGCTCCAGATTTAATGGGAAAAAACAACAAAAGTTTCTCTCCATCCTATATTTACAAATGTTAAACATTTCTATTTGGACTGAAGAAAAAAAAGATATATATATATATATAGAGAGACACCTAAAATACTACAGTTTTCATTTCATGCATCTGAGAAAATGGGTTGTGACCATGAAAGATTACGCATTAAATAAATTTGTTAGTCTTTAAAGGTGGCATGGGGTTTATTTGTTCTAGAGGTTTGGAAAGTCTTCCATTTCCTCCTATTGATTTAAGCTGTGCTCTTGAAGGAAAAAAAAGGTGACAGGGGATATATAAGGCCTGAATCCATAATATCTGATTTGAAATTAAGTAGAATGAGTTCCAAAGGGTTAACTATTAGTTTGGTTCAGCAAAACAAACAAGGAGTCCTGTGGCACTTAAAGAATAACAAATTTATTTACTGCATGAGCTTTTGTGAGAGAAAATCTCACATCATCAGATGCTTAGAAGATACTTAGACGTAGATGGACTTATTGTACTATATTTTTTCAACAAGAATTGATGAAGCAGGGTCTTACAAACCATGTTTCTAGATAAAATCTGCAATTTTAAGCAGCTGCAGTGCAAACATTCTGAAGATAAGGAGGGCAAAATAACAAGATTTAATGGAAAAACCATTGGTCGTAGGACCTGGGGAGCCACTAGGAAGTAGAAAAGTTAGAGTAGCTGGCCTGGGAATGGTAGCTCCATTAAAGATGATTCTGTCCACCGCCAAAACTCTTATGAAGCTGTATGGGCATCTTTTATTCATTTTTTCAATGCAGTTCTGCAAGTTCTGTTGTTACATTACTGCTGAATATAAATTTTAAATGAAATGCTTACATTTACAATTAAATACGATATACAGTATGCTTGGTCGTATAGTATCGAATTGGCAGAGCAGCACATGTGTTGATTCATAGCCAGGGTGGTAGTTTTGTACTTGTTATTCCTACCTGGTCATCTTTTTAATTCATTCTCTCAAATACACAAGACAGGTTTTTCTCTCACTGTGGTGAATCAAAGGTTTACAGACTACATGAAGCTTTTGGTCTTGTCTGTACTCCCTGCTGCTTTCTGTATTCTGTCACTAACATTCATTTAGTTGTATGACAGACAATATGCTAGTGACAGAAAAACTCTAAGGGAGCAAAAACAGTTGTTGAATTCATTATTAAATTACATCATATTGCGCTGTTTCAAGTCTGTCCATTAAATAAATGTTGAAAATAGAATGTGTTTTTAAACTTTAAATTTGTTAGCTCTGATCATTTTAAATGATCCTTCAGCAAGAATAAATCAATTTTTATAACATATAACTTCCAGTTACAGCCTTAAAAAAAAAGCAGTATGTTTCAAGGAGCTTAAGGAAATTTTATTGTGTATGAGCATGAAGTTCTTATGGACTGCACTATGAGTTTTTTACAGGGAAACCATACAGTCACAAACTTTGTTCATATATAAAGACATGTATAAGATTAATAAAATCTGGACACTGTTAAAAGGATGGTAAAACACAAAAGGCAGCATCCTGCTGTTGATTACAGTCAAGGACATATTGTATAATCCATACCTGATGCCTGTTACATCAATACATGATGCCTTTTTCCTATAAATTTTAGAAACAGTTTTTTTTGAGCATCAGCATCATACAGTAGCTATAGACGTTACTGGGCATTTGTATTAAATGTGCAAAATGGGACATAGGAGTCAAGGACTAATAATAGAAGAAAAGGATCATGGGAGCAGAAAGCATGTTTTACTGCTAAACATCTCATTCTTGGATACATGCCAACACTTCACACATCTTCACATTTTCTGTTTACTTAAGAGTTATGATTACCTCAGCTGACCTTAGTAACTTGGCTTCTTGCCAGTGCACCATCGAAGCATTCCTTGGCTTTCTGGCAATTAACTAAGCTTTTCATTCTATTTCACTACTGAGCATATGCAAGATCTGCAGCTTCAGTCTCAGGTTGTAGTGACTCCTGCTCACTTAGTACAGTGATTAGACACATAAAATGGAGGCTGGAGAATTCCTCTGGTAGCAGTCATCACTTATTGCTAAGAATATTTGCTATGATGCTGCAACTATAGCTACTAGGGAATATTTTTTACACTTTGGCAAACCTGAAAATTACAGATGCAAAGTAACACCTTGGCATCTGAGATCCTATGTCAAAGAACAACCTTCCAGGATATCTTCAGCCCAGGGAGTTCAGGATAATTTCAGAGAGGGAAAACTAATCTTAGAGAAGATAGTTTAAAATACATATTTCTGGATCATCATCTACTGCAGCCAGGTTGGGGGCATTCAGCTTGTAAATCAGGGCATAAAATAACAGGTTTTGATTTAGCTTTGTAAAGTTATGTTTGAAGCTACAATCATGAATACATTTTAAATAATGATAATTTTCCTCGTTTTGGGATCTTAGAAACTAATATAATTTTCAGCAAATCTTTTACAAGACACCTTTGAGGGACTAGAGTAAGGTAAAGCAAATGAAAGGCTATGTTGAAGCCATAGTGGTCCTAGATATGTGGTGGAGTGGAAAACTCCACTGAACATGTGCTTAGAAAGAGCCATATGGTCTCTAGCCTTCCTTTGACAATTTTGTTGTTCTTCACTTCCTAACTTTCTTTTTGATTGGATGAAGTAGTAAGTGAAAGTTCAAGACTTCATGCAGGTCCATATTATTTCTTTTGGCATTTAGCTTCAGGAGACCTAGTAACTCATGAATGGCATAGATCTTCCCCTACTGAGTTCAGAAGTCATCTTTAACTGGGTAAATAAATTATGAATCCAGATTTCACTCACTATATAGCAATTTTTCTTTAAAAAGCAAAGCAAAACAAAAACAGTCAAACAAACAAAGAAATATCTACCATGAAGAGCAATGTAATATGCTATTTATTTGAACTCATTCAACATTTCATTAAGGCAGATCAAGCTGCTTGTCACAACAGCACCAGATTTTAATTTTTTTATTTCATCAAATGTATAAAAACATTACATTGGTGCCTCTCTTATGCTCTATACCACACTCTAAGATCAAGTAGAAGATGGGAGAGAGAGACGACAGCTTTCTAATAAGTAAACCATGTCAGTAACAACAATACCATTAACTCCAAATGCGCACATCAAAATTTACCTCAGACAGCGTACCATTTCTCTGAATGTATTCTGTAGCCTTCTTCTTTATTTAAATTGAATTTACTCCGCCATGCCTGTATGTGAGTA
The DNA here is from genome assembly GCA_007922195.1 of Podocnemis expansa. Classification (NCBI taxonomy): domain Eukaryota; kingdom Metazoa; phylum Chordata; order Testudines; family Podocnemididae; genus Podocnemis; species Podocnemis expansa. Next base: position 3,413,978 of record ML682016.1, on the reverse strand, counting down.
CCTTATGAGTTGACCATAACATCACAATATACAAAGATAAATGGATGATAAAATTAACTAATCGGCTACAATCGTGTACTTCAGGAACTGCAAAATATAGGCACTTCATTGCTGTCAAAAAACCTGCTCAAGGCACCACCAATCACAGACATTTTAACAAGACTTTTTTGTAAAATACAGCCACTCTCTTCAAAGAAAATAATCCTCTCAACATCCGATCTTTTTAAAAGTCTGTGATGGGTCTAACTAGATGCATTTGCAGTTACCATATTAGAAATTCCTATTAGACACGATTTCATATACCTTTTAAAATCCTGCAGGATCTCCTTGAGGCATGGTTCCAAAGGGGCAGCGGTGTTAGTTTAATCCAGCAAAAGAAGCAAGGAGGCCTGTGGCACTTAGAGACTAAGAAATTTATTTATCACATGAGCTTTCGTGGGAGAAAATCCCACTTCCTCAGACACTTTGAAGAATGGGAACTTAGAGAATGGGAGGAAAAGAAATGCAGGGGAGTGTAAGTCAGGGGATCAGGTCATCCTGTAACACAAATCAAAGCAGTTGTTAAGGTTCAAACTCAGGGGAACAGCACATGGAGGAAGATGTTTGAATCTTAACTGCTTTGATTTACTGTTACAGTATGACCTGATCCCATCTCTTACACTCCCCTGCATTTATTTTCCTCCCATTCTGTAAGTTCCCCTGTCTTCAAAGTGTCTGATGAAGTGGGACTTTTCTCCCACGAAAGCTCATGTGATAAATAAATTTCTTAGTCTTTAAGTGCCACATGACTCCTTGAGGAGTGGTGTTTCACACTAGGAGGGGCAAGAGAACAAGTCTGGGTGTTAGGACACTGAGTCCTTTTCCTAGGTCTGTCATTGAGTGGAAAGGCCAGTACTATGTAACTGGATCCTAAAAAGAGTGCGCTATTTGGCTGGGCCAGGTTTCCTATGGTGAAGTCACTATGAAAAACAGACATAAAGTTGCCTTCTGAGGACTGCTGTGTAAGACCTAATGGAGCAGAGGCATTGGGGCAGCTCTGGGGACGGAAGTGATGTGGTGAGGGTATGGCAGCATCAGTAGTATACAGTAAAAAGGGAGTGTTGTGCCCCATAGGCCATGTCTGAGGAGTGGATAGATTTGCCCCTAAAGATGTGTAAATTACTATAGGGACCACTTCAGCTCCCAAAGCATCCTAAATTTAGGAGAGCACAAAGTTAAAAATCACCTTAGTACCCCTTGTTCCTGATATGCAAGCTCTGTGCTGTGTCTTTAAGAGGCACAATAGGAAATCTCACTTTGGTGGAGGTTAGCTTTTAGAAACAATAATTGTGACTTGAAAAAATTATATGATCTTTGCCTTTTAGTATTGTGCCATCTTTGAAAAACACTGCCTGGCAAAATCCATTGTGGAACAATTTTATTAATTTTTTTTCTGGGTTGCTATGATATTGCACATTCCAGTGTAGACATAAATGTGCTTTAGTTAACATTATTTCTAGCTAAGATAATACTCTCTGAATGCTGAAGTTAAAGGAGCCATTAGGAGTTCACTTAGTTCTTGACAGCCAGAACGAAACAAGTAGTTAAGCCTAGTGGTTCCCAACCTTGTCTCTGCTGGGGCATACCTTGATACTTTTAATTATTTTGAGACACACTGCAATATAGTCTCCAAATAAACTCATGATTATTCATGAGTCAATCCAGAACTCTTCAAGTAGTTTTTCAAAAAATTCTATGGCATACCTGCTCAGGTGTGATGGCACACCCATGTGCCATGGCACACCAGTTGGGAAACACTTGTTAAGCCAACACAATGTATTCAAGGCAATTCCATATATCAGACTGTTAATAGAATTAGTGATTGTGTGTTTTGAGCTATGGAACTGGAAGCCTCTGACTGCCATCCTTTAGTCAGGTTGCTTTTCTGAGCAAAGATTTCTTCGTGTTGGTTTCAGCTGGCTAAATATGGTAACAATTAGACTTTATATGGGTTGGCTGTGGATAAATGTTATTAGTAATTGCTAGTAAATATTGCCCTTTTAGTCCTTTACTTTCTGTATATTTGATTTATATATTAATTATTCTACAGACCAGGGGTGGCCAAACTTACGAAGCTCAAGAGCCGCAAAAGTCAATTATTAAACCTTCGAGAGCCACACTGAGGCATATAACCACATATTTTTACCTACTCCAAAATTACTAAGCTTAAAATTCATTGTGTACTTTAACTTTATTGTAAAAACAGGACAAATATTGATCCTACTCATGTCAGATTGTAATAATTACTTTAGGTTACCATGAAAACTAGATGTAGAACACTGCAGGCTTGTAGGAAGTTTTTTAAAATCTGGGCAGTAACTTGTCAATGCAGTAGGTTAAAGCTCTCTGAGATGCTGATCTCTAAGTATTGCACAAAGTTTTGAATGTCGTTGTGGAATACAGTGCTGCGCAGCAGTAAATTGTGCCAAAAATTGAAAGTAATCTACATTCAGTTTTAAAATTTCTCCTTTGTATTTTCATTTCTCAGTATTCCACATCATGTTTAAGACTTGTAAAACACGATTTAATTTTAACAACAAGCAAGCTGCATTAGGCACTATAAGAAAATCTAAACATGCCGGGCCTTCTCCAATCATGCTTTCCTTCCCTCCTCCATACCTGTTGCCACTTCCCTGCAGTCTCTTACCATGCTGCTCCTCTTCTGCTCTCCCCGACCATGCCACACTTCTGCCCAGCCTGACCCTGACCATGCTGCCCTTCCCTGGTGGCTCTGACCACGCTGCCCCTTCCCTGTAGTCTCTGACCACGCTGCCTTCCCCTGCTGGCAGTGACTATCCCCCACTTCTCTGCCAGCTCTCACCACGCTGCTTTTCCCTGCCAGCTTTCACCACCCTGCGGCTCTCACCATGCTGCCTTTCCCTGCCAGCAGTGACCATCCCCTGCTTCCCTGCTGGCTCTTACCATGCCGCCACCTCTGTGCGGTCCCCGACCATTGCACACTTCTCACCTCTGTCTCCCACCATGCCACCCTTCCCTGCTGTGCTCTTTGGGGAGCCACAGTTTTTCTGGGAAGAGCTGTGTGCAGCTCATGAGTCGCAGTTTGGCTGCACCTGCTATAGACTCTTTAGGATATTAACAAAGAATGGGGAATTCAAGGCTCAGAACACTGGTCCTTGACTGATAAGTAACCTATTCAGGAGTTGTATGGGTTAGACAGAATTTAATATAGATCTCCATAAACCATTCCCGTAATAGATATGTTGTTTACATTGCCATATGTAAAGCTGGGAAACTGATAAGGGATAATTATTATAGCAGATAAGAAAGAATAATTATGCAGGAAGAAAGGACCCACTGAAATGTATTATTTTGTTAATTCTCTGAGCTGTAAATACTTATGCCTGCACACGTAAATCGGGTAAAATGAAAACGTATAGAAATTACATCAAAATGTTTCTTTTGGCAAGAGAGGTTTTCTTTGTTTGGAAACCATATGCAGTGGCACTAGTATGGGAACTTAGCTGAGGATTGAATCTGCCAGGTCCTTCCAGACAGAGTGAAGGAGAGATGCACAAGAAGCTCTTTATCAGTCCTCCTCCTCCTCCTCCTCCTCAATCACATTAAAGGGTGGAAATGTATCTATTCTTTCTATATTTTGTATAGTGCTGTATTAATCTCTGATTGATAACTTCTGATTTAATAATTCCAGCTGAGACTGTCATTCCAAGCTCTTGAGTTGTAATTAACTAAGACATGCAGCAGTTTTTACTAAATTCTTTGCCTACTTCTGCACTCAGAAATGGAAAGTAAAAAAAAAATAGCTTGTTGGAATCTAGGGTGACTGGATGTCCCCATTTACGTGTCTGAAGAGTCTGATTTCTGGTTGATTTTTAGAGGAATTGCATTTTTGTCCCAGCTTCAGCATACTTCTCTCAGCACTACAATGTCAATCCCAATTTATTCTCTTCGGAGCAGTCCATTCTCCCAGCAACACAGCTTTCTCCCTGTGCCTTTATGTCCTGGACTCTGATATATCAACTACCAGCTTCCCTAGTAAAGCATGGGGACATTGACTCAGCTGATACAAGTAGTTTTCTCCTGCCTCCCCACAGCTTCCGTAGTCCTCCAACTAAAATAATTCACAGTTTCTGAAACACTTCTGTAAATCAATGTCCCTGATTTAAAAAAAAAGCCATTTGAGGAGAATAAATGAGGATTGACACAAATACAGTACAAAATGTTAATTAATTTCTCATTGATTGGTTCTCTAATTATCTTGTTAAACAGAATATTGACTTTAGAATGAACATTTAATTGCAAGTAAACTATTACCAGCAAAAAGACATTTCAGTATTTTAAAAATTGTGTCAGATATCACAAAGCTGTTGAGATGGGGAAAGATGTATGATATTTTGCGTGCCATTTTTATAAGGAAAATATAATTTGCAGTCAACCTATGAGGTAAAATTTATTGCATATAATAAATGACTCTTTTAGATGTAACAGTCAGTGTATTTTAAAATTCCTGTGACGAGGGTGATAAGGAATGGTAGCCTCTCTGGGTTTTTTTAAGATCGAAAATTAGAATTTGAACAAGAAATGCTACTTTCATTTTTGTTTCTTGAATTCCCCTTCCCCAACAGCGTCTGACCAATTTCTGTAATGAAACTAGACTGAATGAATGAAGCGAATGTCATCTGTTCCTTGCCAACATTCTGTACTCCCTTTGGAAAATAATTGTAATGATTCTGTATGAGGTTGTGGTTTTTAAATTGCTTGTCTGCTAATTATAAGAAAAGCCAAGGTACTGAGATCTGTGTAGTGCTAATTACTTGTGCCTTTCCAGCCCACTGTAATTCACAGTACTTTTTGGAATGTCACTTGCTGATCTAATATTTCTGCTTGAGCTTTGTTTCTATGCATTCAGATTTCATCCTCAGCTAATGAAATAGAGGACGCTTGGCAAACATTAGAACTAGTTTTTCCACTCCTTTTTCCTTGATTTCTTCTGTGTGTTTCTTCTCCCACCTGGTTTAACATGTGGCGCTGGGAATGGCCTGCATATTGCCACTACTGCATATTTCCTATTGGAGCCCAGCCACTGCAGACTATCATGTTAACTCTTGTTTACACGAGGCTTCTTACTCTAAAATCTCCAGTTGGCTCAGCTCCAGCATTGGCAGTGCCAGTGTAGAAGAGGAACCAATAAGCACCAGCATTTCAACTGGTGAGGAGTTAGACACCATGACTGTGTTCACACACAGGGGGTTATTTCAATACGGTTGTTTCGAAACAACTTGTATCGAAATAACATCTTATTTCAAAATAAGTTAATTCGAATTAACAGTTTGTTAATTCGAATTAAGGAAAAAAGCTCAAAGCGAAATAGCAAGTTCAGACAACAGTTATTTCGAAACAAGTCACCGTTGTTTCGAAACGTGTTCGCATGTCCTTGTTTCGAAACAACTTGTTTCGAACCCGTTGTTTCAAAACAGCCGTGTGTCGTGTGAACAGCCTAACTCTGATTTCGAAACAACCTCTGTTGTTTTGAAATAAGCGTGCTGTGTGAACACAGCCCATGATACTTAAAAAGCCAGGAGCCACTTAAACTTCTCCCTATTATTAGAACAAACAAACAAGGAATCCTATTTACAAGGGGCAGCTGGGTTAGTCTAGTTCAGTTAAACAGACAAGGAGTCCTGTAGCATTTAAAGACTAACAAATTTATTTTTTGCATGAGCTTTTGTGGGCAAAGTGCTCCCACCATTATTACCAGTAGTGAAGCATCAGTGCTAAATGCAACAATTGGAAAATTTTAGCCAAAACCACTAGCGTGCCCAGAAAACAGTTGTTCTTCTTCAAGCACTGCTCGGATACATTCAGTAATAGGTGTGTCTGTGCCGCAGTGCACAATTGGTCAGAAACCTTTTTGCCCTAGCTTGTCAGAAGAGGGCTGGCGGCCACCGCCCCTGGCCACCCCGTGGCTATATATGTGGCCACCGCCCAGCCTCTCCTCAGTTTCATTTTTTCCTCCCTCAGAGACAGGTTTTGGAACAGCCCGCTCCTTGCCATCGCACATGCAGCCTGTTTCTATGTGTATGAGCCTCCCGCTCAAGCAGGAACACCGTTTGATGGACGTCGTTCCACAGAAGAGCACTTTTTCCAGTGAGCGTATTACCTCGGAGCAGGAACATTGCTCCTTCCCGCCACCTGCCATGCCAGCATTTAAACCTTGTGCGGCCTGTCGCAGGGCCTTCCCATGGGACGACCCCCACGAGAAGTGCCTCCGGTGCCTGGGCAAAGCCCATCTGGTCACCACTTGCTCTATCTGATGGTCCTTCAAACCACAGACCATCAAAGACAGAGAGCAAAGGTGCCATGCGCTGGCCTCAGGGCAAGTGTGGTAGCCTATCCCCCGAAGCTTCAGAGCTCTTTCTGGCACTGCGTGCTGGTTCAGCACTGGAGCCCTCCTGGCGCCGCTCTTGCAGAGAGCAAAAGAAAACAAGCTCAGTACTGGTGTCAGTACCGAAGTATCGGTGCCGATCTAGGTCCCCCACCCAGGGGTTGCCCCAGGACCGGCAGTAGTTGATGCCGGTCCCTACCATGCCAGAGGTCTTTGACGCAATGAAGACATTTCTCCTCCTGCCAATGCCTCCCACCCCGGTGCCCCCCAAGAAAAGGGGTAAACCAACTCTTGCTTCAGGAGCCTGGTCACCCCAAAAGCGACAACAGATACCCTCACTGATCTCGGTGCCGAGTTCCCTAACACTGGAGCCAGCCACACAAGAGGGCCATGGTACTGCCGAGTCTTCTCCTCATTGCTGTATATCTCTGCCTTCACCGGCACCACAGACGCGGTCCCAGGAGGTTTCCCGTTCGCTAAGCCCGGAGGAGGGTGTCTCAAAGGGGAGTAGATGGCCCTGTCCATGCCCTTCAGTACCCACCCCCTATAGGTACTGGTCTCACAAATGGTCTCCCCAAGAGACTCCAAGGAGCCCCCATGGTACTGCACTCCCCAGCTCAGCACCAGCTCCTCCGGCACAGGACAGGGTGTTGTACCAAAAAGGGCACCCAGGAGAGCACCCCCTAATAAAAAGCAAAGACTAGCAGGATCTTATTCTGAGGGACATGGCAATATGCCACATTTATTGTAAATAAGTAAGGATAGCAAAAAGCACTCTCACACACACACACGCAAGAAGTTCTGCAACCTTGTGTGATATAATTACCAGTCCTTTCATGTGTTGCTTGAGCCAGCCTAGTGGCCAACTAGGCTGGGCACAGGGAGGGAGCCAGGCCTCTGTCAGTCATGATCCGATGCTCCAAGATGACAGTTGCAGAATGAGACCCCAAAGTTTTCATGTTCTCACCCATCTTTTATACTTGCTGGCCCTCAGGTAAGTCTATGGGATTTGCTGTGTCATGTTGCCTCAAGGTTCCTGTGAGATCATTGGTCACCAGTCACTTCAGACTTGATTGTATTTTGTTCTTTTCTTTCTGGGGTGGCTCCTTCTGTTTGCTTTAATGAGATGTCCATGTTGTTCAGCCCGTTAGATGGCAATTGTGCTTCATCAGGACAGGCTGGCAGTTGAAACTGGCCTCTTCACACACACAGCCTTCATTCACACACCTTGTTCACACATTTAAAAGAACATATACAGCATACGCCTAAACATAATGCATCATCTGTCTGTCCCCCTACATTATCTGTCTGTGCTCCACAAGGGCCCTGAATCCTATGCTCCATTCCTTTACTGGGGATCTCATGGCACACTTCAACCTCCTTTGCCATGTTTGTGCTCATGTGGGGTTGGAGGGTCAATCCCCCATGGCACCAAATGACATCTTGTTCGCCCCGGCATTCACCTCTGCTGAGCCTATAAGAATTCCCCTTCTCCCTAGTGTATGGGATTTGGCCATGTCACGCTGGCAAACCCCTTGGTTCCATCGCCCCTGTATCAGACACAGCGGACCAAAAATACCAGGTCCTGGCTACCAATTTTCCGTTCCTCACCCACCACCCGACTCCATCTCAAGGGGTGGTGGACGCAGCATTGGCCCCAGGGCAGGATTCCCACGACCATCTCCCAGCATCCAGAGATGTGAGGGAGTCAGATCTCCTGGGTGGAAGGCCTGTTCTTCCTCCACCTTCTAGCTGCGGGTGGCCAATAACAAGGCCCTAGCAGCTTGATACATAATGGACATGTGGGAGTCCATGAATAAATTTAGACACCTACTCCCACAAGAGAATGGGGGGACTATGATGCCTTCCTTGAAGAGGGCAGAATAGCATCCCAAGACCTGCTCCTATTGGGTTGGGATGCCGTAGACACAGCGTTCCGCAGTGTAGCCTCATCCATTGCCCTACGGCAGGCAGCCTAGCTCAGGGAGGCCAGGGTTCCTCCCTCCTCCCATCAGATCATGCTCGACCTTCCTTTTGAAGGTGAGTCTCTCCTCACAGCTGAGATGGATGCCATACTTCATAGCACCCAGGACCCCCAGGGGGATGTAAAATACTTGGGTCTGCTGCCTTCCTGGCCCACTACCTGTCCCCCCAGCCCATAAGGGTTTTTTTTTTTCAACATCCTTTTTACACCTCCCTGAATTGTTCCAGTGGGTCCATAGAGATTTGGAATTCTATCACTCCCTTAGTTGATGGGCCAGCAGCCCTAACATCAAACTGGGGTTACCGACTGTTCCCCATCTCAGAGCAACATTACCTGGCCCGCCAGGAGTACCAGGAGAAAACCCACCCATCTTGTGTGGGGCCACGAGATAGGATCCCATTGTGGGGTATTACCTCTTTCTCCCACAAGAATCACCCGGTGGTCCCGTTGGGATCCCTAAGGATTCCCACCTGTGAGGGACACTCACCCCGCCTCCGCACAACCAGTGCCAGTTTCTGTTTTCTCCCTTCAAAGTCACTTTAGGCTTAACACCCGGGTAGCCTTCCTATTTTCTTCAGTGAAGTTACTCTCTGGTTCAGGTTCTCTGGGGTCAGGGCTGGAGGATCCCTCCCATCACCTACTCTTCCCTGCCCCATAACAGAATGAGCTGTCACTACACCACATGAGGGGTTGTATGCGTGAAGGTGGTAGGACTGAATTCTTGGCACTTCCACATGCCCTGAATGACCATCTGGGATCCATCTCCCAATGGTTTCAAAACCACTCCTCCGCTTTTTTCCCTGGAGGGTGCTCCCAACCTCCATGGTCAGCTGGTAGGAAAGCAGACTGTTGAACTCTTGGTTTTGGGTCTGAGCCCTGTATTGGGTGCTTTGACCCTTTCCCCTTCCTATGATCATGCAAGGTACAGGACAGTTCACTATGTGGTCCCTCCTCAAAGGCTGGCCAGCTCCCTCTCTCTCTCTCTTTCCCCCCCCCATGTGGTTTCACGAGTCCTGGCACCGGGCACTGACATCGTTTGTGCCTTGGGCGATCCCCATCTGTTCAAAATAATAATAGCATTAATAATAAGGGAAATGAAAACATTCCCTACTAACCGGCCTATCATAAGGGCAGGCCTTGTGCCCCTATTTCCTCTCCCCTTTCTAGGCCAGCCGGGGTTTTTTGCCTGAGGTTCATGAGGCCCCATCGACTTTGTTACACCTGGCCTCGGGATTCGACTCGAGGATTGACAAACCAGTAGCTGATATTTGTCCTAGTGGGAAATTCCCCAGGCACACATGCTGTCTTCATCCTATGGGTAGGGGCGTCATAGGTGGACAACCCTCTGACTTGTACTCCTCCTTCCCTGGTCAGACTGTCTCCAGTCCCTTGTGCTAGCACACTTGAGGACTTCCTACCACTGTAGAATTGCTTGCGTGCCTTCTGCTTTCTCCCCACTTAGAAGGGGAAACTTCAACCTCTTCTGTAGGAACCAAACCCTCTTTGCTTCGCTAACAACGCAACTTCAAACCGTTGGATACAGGACAGGTTGTATATTACTACAATGGATTGGGAATTAAGGGAGGTGACTCGAGAGCCTTCTAGAGTGCCCTCCTAAGGGTGCGAGAATGCAGCGGCATGCTAATCTTGTTCCACCCACTGACAGAACATATTCAGCGTCACTCTGGACTCCACCAGGTTCCTCATAATTAGACTGGTATAGTTCCTTAGGCGGCCCCTCTTTTCTCACGTAGGAACGTGTTGTTGCCTACCTACAGATTTGATCCTTTCCTGATTTACCCCTGAACCCATCTCGTGGGTCAGAGGGCCCCTTTGGTCTTATGCTGGTGCTTCCTTCTTTGCTAACTGTTTCCTCGAGGGTCATTAGGAAGCCTTTGATTGATGGCTGGTTTTTATCCTGGCTACATGTTACCACTGCTGGTGGCCCATTGTCTCCCCACTTCCTTTCCTGATTGGGGTTTTCTTCCTTTTTTCCTGGGATTTGTCCATCCCTGGTGGGGATGGTCAATAGACCCTGCCCCTTTTCTTCCTACCCCTTCATTGTTAACCTCCTGCCCTTGGCATACTCGTAGTGCTGGGGTCACCCTCGGTTGCTTTGGCTCTCACTCAGAGATAATTAATGGAGTGAGTAACTGATCTTCCATCAGACTCCACCACTCTTGACCCTTTGTCAATGGTTATTTTCCCTACTCCCTTCCCCAGTTACTGCATCCTTGGTTAAAAAGAAAAAGAAAGAAAGAGGGCGGTGCACCTCACCATGTTGACATACCCTTACCCCCACTTTTACCTAAGGGAGTTGACCGCCGTTCTTCCCCTTTGCCATTGTACCTAGACCTAAGGGTCTCCTTCCTGTTCCCACCCTAAGGTGGAAATTCAGCTTCTCACCCAGTGAAACGTTTGATTTTCGTGGCCTTGGATTCCCTTGCCTCTTCACCTGTTGAGAACCACGTCTACATACGGGCCTCTGAAGGGGCACCCTCGGCACCGTATGCCACCCTAGGTGGACCACTGAGGAACCAAGTGTTACTAGGGGGTTGTGTATCGTTTTTATACCTCCTTGTGCCTTGCTCCCTTAGCTAGACTAGCAAGGGGTTTTATTCCTTTTCCCTTTGCCCTTCCCTTTTCTGGCTTCATATATTACCTGCTAGCAGGCTGAGTTTTTCTCCAGGGTCACATTAACTCCCCATCACCTGCTAAGGGACTTATCGTAGGTCGGAGGCCAGAGAATCTACCAAGTCCACGAACCTTGACAGATGCGTGGAATCAACTGTTCATGTCCTCACATGAAGGTGCCTCACCAATCTTGGATCGGTAACCACGTTTTCGTTTTCCATAAGATAGCATGACTTTAGGCTGCCTTGACTTCTGTTGTTGCAGAACAGGTAGCAATTGAGAAACATAGGCCTTATTTTTAACTCTTAGGCCAGGCTGTCCTTCCTGATGATTTCCCTTTATCTGGGCGCCGGGCCCTTATGGCGGTACTTTACGTACTCCTACAGGCCTTCTTCGCTTGGGTGACTGGCCCTTAAGGGGAATGGCAGCAGTGTTCCCTCTAATTACTCGTAGACTGTGTACACAAACAATTTCTTTGTGTGCACAAAAACATTTCTTTGTGAGCACCAATATTAGCACTATTGAATTTTTTTGTGCAAACGTTATTTTGTTGTGTGCACAGGCTTCATGACCTGTGTGCATGCGCACATGTGCACAGCTTAGAGGAAACAGTGAATGGCAGTGCTGAAGGCAGAAAAGATCCAGCTCCGCCCACCATCCATCAGCACAGCTAACAGTCACCTATTACTGAATGTATCCGAGCAGAACTCAAAGAAGAACGGTGGGTTACTTACCAGTAACAGTCCTTCTTCGAGATGGGCTTCTCAGGTTCATTCACAACCCTCCCACCATCCCCGCAACTCGGAGTTGGCGACTTTTAGGGACTGAGGAGGGGCCAGGCGGCGACCACATGTATAGCCACGGGGGGCCAGGGGGCGATGACCACCAGCCCTTTTCTGACAGGCCAGGGCAAAAAGGTTTGCGACCAATCATATGCTGCAGCATGGACGCACCTATTACTGAATGAATCCAAGCAGTCCATCTTGAAGAAGGATGGTTACTGGTAAGTAACCCACCGTTTTCTGACCGCATAGTTTTGATTTCCTCTGTACACATTAAGTCTTTAAGGAATGCTTTTCTCCTCAGGCTGCTCTTGTGATTGTATGATCTGTACAATTTGCATTTTACTAGTTAAAAGCTTCTTTCTTTCTTTCTTTCTTTCTTTCTTTCTTTCTTTCTTTCTTTCTTTCTTTCTTTC